>WBOK01000771.1:0-11632 GCA_009289805.1 Alternaria gansuensis
TTTCTAGGTTCCTCTGCAGGAACTCCTCTCATCTCATCTCTCGCTGGCAGAGGCCTATGGACCAGAAGCGTCACAAGGCTGATTTAGTAACTAAGTATAAGTTGTACTTTGAGCTGTTACACAATAAGATAAAGGAGTACAACATACAGCCCTCTCACATCTTTAATATAGATAAAAAGGGCTTCTTACTTGGAATCCTTGGAAGGTCAAAAAGGATCTTTAGTAAGAGGCAATATGAAAGAAAAGGAGTTATTTCGAGCCTACAGGATAGCTCTAGAGAGTGGATTACAACCCTAGCCTGTATCTGTTCAGATGGTACACCTCTTTCTCTATCTCTTATCTTTTAGTCAGATGCTGGAGCTCTAAAATCAGCCTAGGTAGAGGCTATTGATCTAAACAAGCACTTAGTCTTTGTTACCTCATCACCCTCTAGATAGACTAACAACAATATAGGCCTAGCTTAGCTCAAAGAGGTCTTTGAAAGAGAGACTGTACGCTACGCTCGAACTAGGTACCAGTTACTTATTCTTGATAGCCACTCATCTTATGTAACTATGGATTTCCTGGATTATTGCAACAGCCATAGGATTCTAGTTGCTGTATATCCTCCTTATTCCACCCATAGGCTTCAGCCTCTTGACGTTGGGATATTTGGGCCTCTAGCGTCAGCTTACTCAAAGGAGTTGTTAAACTTCCTCTATTAGAGCCATGGAATCCTTCCTCTAGCAAAAGGAGACTTCTTTAAGCTCTTTTGGAGGGCTTAGGGTACAGCTTTTAGAAAGGAGACTATTGTAAGCTCCTTTAAGGAAAAAAGCTTCGCCGAAGCCTCCATTACCTCTCAGCTCAAAATAGTATACTCAGAGGAGAAAACCAGGGCTTAAGGGGGGCTCTAAAGGTTAAAAAGAGACACCAAAAGAAAAGCTACACGCTTCAACTCAATAGGCCTAAGGAGTACTATAGAGAAGCTATCTTTTGGTCTCCTAAGAAGGTTCGCCAAGCCAAGGAGGATAAGATAGAACGACAACAAGAACAACAGCAATTACAACTCTATATGAATGCATTCTGTTCGATGGTGGTTTCTTGTTCTTCGTCCTCGAAGGTGCTATGAAGATACATACATAGTCAGTACTAGGGCCGAAGTAGGATCGAAGCGGATCGCGAGGGATCGGCTGCGACCTGACTGTGTCTTGGTTGCGACAGTCACCTGTAATCCGACAGTTACAATCCCAGGGCTGTCGATAGGTACTTTCCGCTGACGAGGCTCCTGCATATCTTCCAGCGGACGCCACGGTTCTCTTCGTTCGGTTCAACGCATTTTAATTCATCCACAGTATTGCACAAGGACGTCCTACTGTCTCCCCATTGAAAGACGTCATTCCTCTTATACCCAAGCATTGCTTGAGAAATGCATGCCTTGTTCTGTTCAAGCCCTCCATCCGAGGTGGGCCCGAGACTCCGAAGACTTCGCCGGCTCCAATCACTCTCGCCTGGCATTCCACACCTCCTTGTGCTTCTCAACGGCGCCGTCAAGATGCTACGTCAGCAATCCACGATTTATCTGAGTGCAATCGAGTGGCCAGAGCATACCGGTGAGGATATTGATCTGGTTCAGCTTGCACAAGACCCGCACCTTTATGCCCCGGCACTATGGGTTCTCGATCTGGTGGACCAACTCGGGACTGCCGTGATATACATGACCGAGAAGCCCGCCGAACAAGAGTTGATGCCGTTCGGCTCAGGCTGTGGTATGCTCACCGCTGCCGTGGTCGCTGCGTCGTCTGATTCTTTAGATGTCGTCCGGCTCGGACTGGATATCATCGCCGTTGGTTTCCGGCTGGCAGTGGAGCTGGAACGGCGCGCTGGACGAGTCCACGGCCCCGATGAGTCCTGGTTGTACTGGGACATCCCTGCTGCTTCTGCTGCAGCAATGGAATTGCAATTGAAGGCGATCAATTCAACACTTCCCTCTCACCGTCACTGCTACGTTGGTGTTACCACCGGCGCGGCAATCACCTTGTGTGGCCCTGCCAACACCATCGCAAAGTTATGGACGAACGAAGCAAAGCCTGACTCTACTTACCGTCTACCCGGCGGCCTATACGCTCCACACCTGCCTCGTCTGGACATGGCCAGTATCATCGTACCGCTCCAGGAGCAGCATAACCCCCGGCTGCTACGACGTATGCTTTGTCCGACCGATGGTATTCCCTATGCGGCGACTTCCTTTCAAGAGCTGGTGAAACTGGTGCTTGTGGATCTTGCTGGTCGGCCCGTGAACTTGACAATACTTGATGAGAGCATCGCAAGTATCGTACAACACTTTCCGGAGCCACGACGGTTGCTTCATTTAGGATGCGAGGAGGGACTGGCAACGGGATTCAAGCACGTCACATCCTGTTGCCTCGAAGGCAAAGGCTTTGCGTACGACCAGTCATCTGAAAGTGCAAGTGGAGATAAAAGCGAGTCCGGAGGGCTGATCGCGATCGTTGGGATGTCTGGCGTGTTCCCTGACAGTGACAACCTGGACGAGTTGTGGACCATACTTGAAAGTGGAATGTCGACCACCAAGGAAATCCCACCAACCCGCTTTCCAGTAGAGGAGCTCACTAGCAACAAGGAGGAGACGAACAGTCGATGGGGGAACTTCCTGAAGGATCCAGGCATGTTTGATCACCGCTTATTTAGCATTAGTCCCGCCGAGGCTATGCAGATGGACCCTGTCCAGCGTCTATCTTTGATGGTTACTTACGCGGCTCTTGAAGCGGCCGGATACAATGCCGGCAGAACCGGCAGCAGCACGTTGGATCCAGCTAAAGTAGGGACCTACTTTGGACATACGACCGACGATTGGAAGACTATTAATCAACAGCGAGGTATTGACACTCACTACCTACCTGGCGTCAATCGCAGCTTTACTCCGGGCCGAATCCATCGTTACTTTGGGTGGAGTGGACCGTTCTACAGCATCGATACGGGTTGCTCATCTAGTGCAACTTGCATCAGCCTTGCGCGCGACGCTCTTCTCTCTGGGCACCTAGACATGGCTGTGGCTGGAGGTGGTAGCCTATTGACCACGCCCGAATGGTTCTTGGGTCTTAGTCGAGGTGGATTTCTTTCCAAGACCGGTGCTTGCAAGACTTTCGCCGAATCTGCCGACGGCTATTGTAGAGGTGAAGCGGTAGGCGTAGTTGTGCTCAAACGCCTCGAGGATGCGGTCCAAGCCAACGACAACGTTCTTGCCGTTATTCGAGGTGCCGCGCGTAACAGCAACGCTCGCAGCAATACCTCCATTACGAGTCCCTCGCAACCCGCACAAGAAAAACTGTACAACAAAGTCCTTCGGTGCTCTGGCACCTTGGCTCAGGATGTCGACTACGTGGAGATGCACGGTACTGGCACTCAAGCCGGAGATCGTGCAGAGATGGCTGCTGTTAGGGCTGTGTTTGCCCGTGACAGGACGGAAGGTAACCCGCTTGTTGTTGGATCCGTAAAAGCGAGTGTAGGCCATACTGAAGCGGCTGCTGGAGTCGTCTCCCTGATAAAAGCGGTCCTGGTGCTTCAGCGTGGCAAGGTACCACCGCAGCCAGGTCAACCACTCGTTCTCAACCGTACGTTCGAACCTCTCGGCCCTGGCCACATCAACATCGCGAACGGTCAACCCTTGACTCCTCAAGCTGGTAAGAGCACTCGGACCATTGCCATCAATTGTTTCGATGCGGCTGGTGGTAATGTCAGCATGATTGTGCAAGACACGCCACCTTCAAAACGGCATCAGAACCCGGATCCTACAGTCGATTCACGGTCTTGCCACATCGTTGCTATTTCAGGACATTCTAAGGAAGTACGCGACTCCAATCGCACGAAACTCCGCGAGTACCTCCTTGCTGATCCCAACGTTCGCCTTGCCGACTTGGCGTACACGACGATGGCCAGGAGGATACATCAGGACTATCGCTATGCCTACGCTGCCACTTCTGTGACAGATCTCGTCCAACAGCTTCTGACGGAGAAGAATGTCACTCGTCACTCCGCTAGAAGTTCGCCAGTTGTCTTCATGTTCACCGGTCAAGGCTCGCATTACTCCGGCATGGGCGCAGGCCTTTATCGTACCTCGCCACACTTTTGTCGCCTCTTGGAGTCCTACGAGGACATCTGCCAGCACGACCACCAGTTCGGATTCCTGGAGCTGATCCGAAACGACGTCCCAATAACAACCGCACCTCCGCGGCAGATTCCCGTAGCTATAGTGGCCATCGAAATCGCGCTTGCAAACTACTTGATCTCTCTCGGAATGGAGCCAAAGCTGGTCATTGGCCATAGTCTGGGCGAATATGCCGCGCTCTGTATCTCTGGTGTCCTTTCCATTAGCGACACACTCTGGCTGGTGCATCGGAGAGCGGTGCTGGTGGAGAGTGCTTGCGAACAGTCGACCCACGGCATGTTGACTGTCATGCAGTCGCCTTTAGCAATACAGAAAGCTTGAGCTACCAAGTGCGAGATGTCATGTTTTAATGCTCCCGAGATCACAACAATTAGCGCTCCGCTCGCGCAGGTGGTAAAGATACAGGAGGAAATGAAACTCAAGGGAGTCAAGTCCACTAGACTCAGCGTTAAATACGCGTTTCATTCCGGCCAAATGGATCCTATCCTCGCTCTTTTCGAATCCTTGGCCTCTCAAGTTCCTTTCGGGTCTCCCAAAATCGCCGTTGCGTCGACTGTGCTGGGACGTGTGGTGCAGCCTGATGAACAAATTTTCAACGCCGCGTACTTAGGACGACATTTGCGAGATCCGGTCGAATTTGTACAAGCAGTACAGGCGTGCGAGGCAGAGGGATTCATTCAAAATGATACCATGGCTGTTGAGATCGGCCCCAGTCCGACCTGCATTGGTCTGCTCGACTCCATTTTGCGACAGGCAGAACCGACAACGCTTACGACGCTGAAACGAGGGCAATGTGACTGGTATGGTATATCGAATTGTTTAGCAACGGCCTTCGAAGCGGGAGCGTTCATCGATTGGACCAGATTCCACGCTCCCTTTGCGAGTACACTGACCACTCTAGCACTTCCTACCTATGCATTTGACATGAAGACATTTTGGCAGCCATTCGAGTCGGCAGAGATGACAGCTCAGACAGAGTCTTGCCCAAGAAAAGCGGATGGTTCAGAGGCGCTACCATCGTCAAGTCTTCACACCGTACAATCAATCACTGACCACGGAACCACCAGGACTGCCGTCTTCACGTCTTCGCTCGTGAGGGGAGATCTGTGTCGAGCTATCGAAGGACATGCAGTAGATGGGATGGCGATCTGCCCCGCGAGCGTCTTCATCGACATGGCATTGTCAGCCACAGCCTTTCTTGTGGATAGCCAATTATCCCACCAGGGCGCGGTGGGCAAAGAGCTGAGCGAACTCAAGATGACAGCGCCACTGGTCGTACACGCCGATGGCAATTCTGAGCAAACGGTGCGAGTCGAGACAACATGGGAACACGGCTCGCAATCAGTCTCCGTCAAGGTACTCAGCCATACCGGACTCAAGTCCTTCACGACGCACGCATCTTGTCAGGTATCTATTTCCCCGAAGTACGACGCTTGGAACAAGGAGTGGTCAATGATTCGACACCTCATCGACGCACGGCACAGTACTTTGAAGTCCGCCAGCTGTTCCGGGGCTTGTACGCTCAACAAGTTTTTCTTCTATCGCACCTTCGCCGAAACCGTACAATACAGCAAACCCTACCAAGCTGTGCTTGAAGCTACGATATCTCCCGAATTTGCCGATGCGGTTGCTCTACTACAGCTGAACAGTAGCGACAGTCATAGCACAGACCGTTTTCTATGCAACCCGTACGGTGCAGACAGCATCGTGCATCTAGCCGGGTTCCTGCTGAACACAGACCCTCAGAAAGCAGCCGAGACGATCTTCATTTCGAACTACATTGGACGGCTGCGAATCCACAATCACTGGATCTCAGGCCACCAGTACCAGGCTTACGTCACCTCCAGAGACGGACATAGCAGTGGAATCAAAGTCTGCGACGCCTATGTCTTCGATAGTAACCGTCAGCTGCTCATTACTTGCACCGACATGCACTTCCAACGCTTGGAAAAGGCAACGTTCCGAGCTCTTGCAGGACGGCACCTCCCAGTCGAAGCGAGGCACGATTACCTCGCAGTATTTGGCTCCTCCAAGTCATCGGAGACTACGGACAGCAGCTGGAATGGACTCACACCTGCAGCTTCGGTGGACCATACAAACATGATAGAGGCTTTGTCCTCCGTTATGGCCGAGAAACTTGGTCTAGCTTCCGACGAGATTGCGATTGACGGTAGGACGTTTGGAGATTTGGGGATGGATTCTCAAATGAGTATCGCAATCACTGCTGAGTTCAGGAAGAGGACCGGCGTGGAGCTCTCAGCGTCTCTTTTAAGCTCCACTTCCAGCATAACAGAGATCAGAGAAGAGCTGCTGAGCCTTGGTCATGCACATTTGTCCGACCGGTCTGATGGACCAAGCCCAGCTAAGAACCGCGTCAATCCCCTCGAGATTTCCAGTCTACAGCAGAATAAAGGAGCGCAGAGCGGTGAGCTTTTCAAAATCATTGCCACGTGTCTACAATCCGATGTGAACGATTTCGATGAGTCGAGCACATGGCAGTCCCTTGGGATGGACTCGATGCAACGCATTCGGGTGATCTCACTATTCCAGAAGAAGACGGGCGTGGAGCTCCCTGCAGCATTCTTCCTTGACAACGCTACAGTCGGCTCTGTCAAACGAGAGTTGGACAAAAGTTCGCCGCAGACTATCTCCACTACAGCCCACGTTCCCGAAGCACCAGTATACCGCAAAGAGAGTAATGTCATCCGTAAGGAACATCCACGTTCAAGAGCTGTCCTCCTCCAAGGCTCTGCAGCCTCAAAATCTCCACCACTGTTCCTTCTCACAGATGGATCGGGCACAACAGAGGCATACATCCACTTCCCTAAACTGCCTAACGGACAACGCACCTATGGCCTCGAATCTCCATACGTCAATGATCCTCTAGAGTTCAACATGACCCTATCCGCACTCTCGACCATCTTCATCAACCAGATCCGTCGTATTCAACCATTAGGACCATACTTTATCGGCGGTTGGTCCATCGGCGGCAAATACGCCTACGAGACCTGCCGCCAACTGTCGCTTGCCGGTGAAGATATCGCCCTGCTCCTCATCCTCGATACCCGCCCTCCACGTCCGCGTCCCGTCAAGGTAAACGTCGAATTTGGCACCATCGAAGATATCGGCATGACGGGTGCACGCGGCAAGAATCTCATCGAGGAGTTTACGCAGCGAGAACGCGATCATCTCTACGCCAGCTGCCGTGTCAACACTAAAGAGCAGACGACGGCGTTTTCGCCCCAGCAGCGTTGTCCCCGGCTTTCGGCGATCGTCTGGGCCACGAAGGGCCTGAACGACCATCCGGATGCGCAACGCCACAACCGCAGCATCACACGAAAGGCAGCTATGGGACCTGTGGAGCAGGAGGAAGCGGAGATTCAAGAAGGCGGCGTCGAGGCTCTACGTACTATCTACAAGAGTTGGTTTTTCGGTAAGAGAGAAGATTTTGGCAGCAATGGCTGGGAGAAGTGGATTTTAGGAAAGGAAAATGATGTAATGGGTTCTGGTACTGATGCGCGGGGTGGTGCAGTCAGCAATACCTCTGCTACGACTACTGCACCGAAACTGGTCGTTAAGACGGTCGAGGCTGATCATTTCAGTATGGTCGCGCCGCCGGACGTGTATAAGTTGGGCGATCTTGTACTTGGATTGGTCAAGGAGGCTTGGGAACTTGTAGGTCAAGCTAGTTGAGGTAACGTAGTTCACTGGGAAGCTGGCCACCTCCGGCTTGGCATTTGTATTTATTGTCTATCTACACTCTACAACAATGATACAATCTGTCAGGTATTGCGTGCAGGAAAAATTGAAGGATTGAACTGAGGTTGTATTGGGGTATGTATGTATGTATGTATGTATGTATTGTTTAACGTCCTATGAAAGCCTCCAAGGGGGCATGAAAGACGGGTAGCGCCCTGACTAGTGCTCAGGTGCTCCTATTCTTTGGGTGTTGGCAGCGTGTGCAGTCTGGTGGAGTAATTTCTGCCGGTTGAAAAGACTCTATCTAGGTTCTGGGCCGTGGGTGGCAGCCTTGTTTGCGCTCGAGAGCTGATGCTCTGTCGTATGTGTCGTGGCCCTGCATGAAGCAGAGGCAGAGCCTTCTAAGGTGTAGAGGAGATGGGTATGAGGGCAAGGCAATGCCAGACCTTATCCTCCTCTCTCTCCAATTTCGGTGTAAGGCTATGCTGGCTGCCTTGTTTGCGTGTGGTGTCAGGTAGGGGACTCTGACAGTTGGTCTTTAGAGAGCTGCGGGCAGCTCTCGTCGTGGTAGGTGTTGAGAGCCGGTGCTCTGTCGGATCGTGCCATAGCTCTTCGCATGGAGAGCCTTTGTATTTAGGCCTGGCAGGTGCCCATATCTTGCAAGAACAAGGAGTGTCAAGATAGTCTCCTTGTCTTAGCTGTGGTTGTGGCCTTCGACCGAACGTGAAAATCTGAGTGGCGCACGGGCCATTTTGAAAAGATTTCAGCTCACCAGGGAGCTGAAAGACAAAAGAAGGCAGCGCGCCTGCCACAACGCCTGCAGCGGAGGGAAGATGCTGGGAAACAGATTTAAGAAGGCATTTGAGTCGTGTTTTGACGAAAAATCGATGGAAATCGACCTTTCGCTGACCTAGAAAAGTTGATGTTCGGTGGTTGTATTGGGGTGAAGCTACGAACAGTGTATATACATGGGTAGCTGTAAACAACGCTAGTGCAGAAAAGGCAGCCTCGTCTCATCAGAGGTGAGGTGCCACTGCACGTGAGGCAGGAGATGCCCTCAACCGTAACATAAGTTATGGGCTCTAATTGTCAGGAAAACCTCCCCTCAGGTTCTCATACTTGCTCTTTGGAAAGCTCAGCAAATTCGCACTTTGATCTAATGCACTGATACCACCGATGTTATTGACGAACTGCCTACGTCGTTAGCACCGCTCTCCCCTCCTCAAATCAACCACTAGGAAAGGAAGAAACACGTACTGTAGATATAAGACTATCAGCACTCTTCTTATCACTCGAACTCTCCCACCACATACCCCCACCCAACCCCTGCCGGTGGATGAGTTGGGCTTTCTTGGTGATGATGGCGGGCGTGTCATAGCTAATCATCTCGCAATTCGCAGCATCATAGCTCCAGCTCGCCATTAGGTTCAAATCCTCAGTAACCTTTGCCCTAGCCCGAGGCAGTGCTTTATAATCATACGTCCCCTGGCCCACACCCTGGAACGGCCTCCCCGGGCCATCGGTCTCGGTGAAGGAGCGGCCGTACAGCGGCATACCGAGCAGGATTTTATTGGCAGGCACGCCGGCGGAGACGTAGTCGTCTAGCGCCTTCTTTGTGCTGAAGGGCGTGGAAGAGGGATTTAAGGGGGAAGGGTAGAAGTTAGCGTCGTGGCCGGCGTTAGTGGACTAGGCGCCGGAGTAGTCGTACGCCATCTGCACAAGTGTTAACGTGGACAGATAATTTAAAGATTACAAAGAAGTAACACTTACAAGGTTCTAGAAGTTAAGGTATATATTTATAGCGGCAAGCTTTATCTTATTGTAGTTAGTAGGCCTAGCAGGTGAGGCAACTATAAAAAGTAAATATTAATTGTTAGCGTACTAAGTTAAGTAATTGTTAAGTTGTTGCTAAGTCTCTATAAGAAGTAAAACTATATTATTAGCTTACACTTTGTTAGCAAGAAACTCTTAGTTAATATTAAGACTATTAAAACTAAGGTTTGTAAGGATCTTAATTATACTACTTACAAAAGTTTTCTAACTTTTAAGTGTTAACGCTAGTGCTATAAAGTTAGTAGAGTAAGTTTACCTACTAATTAACAAGAGCATTTTAAGCTTATAGTTCTGCTTTTTAAGCAGAAATAGCTGTTTAGCGCACTTATAGACATTAGTGCTAACATTATTCTAGGAGTTAGTAAGGTAGTGCTTATTAGTAGTAGACTAAGTGTTTGTTAAATAGACTTTGCTAGTCTCTAGTTAAACATTAGCAAAGGCGTAGATAACGTAAGTAAGTTCTTAGCCTAGAAGATCTTAAAAATTAAAGTTACAACTATAAATAGCTTAAATCTATAGTTAGCTAAGTAGATATTTAACATTTTTTATAAGGTGAAACTAACTTAGCTAACAAAGTAGGCAACGTTCCTGTAACTTATTATAGCTAAGGAGGTAATAGTGTTGTTAGCAGTCTACAGAATTGCGGTAGCCTAAATAAGCGTAAAGAGAGAAAGCAGGATTACTACTCCTGTAAGGAGTATGTTGGCAAGGCGTATTCTTATAATATTGCTAGTGGCGCAGGCTAGTGTATCTGCAAGTCGCGCCTTCGTTTAAGTGCCGAAGCTCAAGACGAAAGTAGATTTAAGCTAAGCGACAAGTTAAGTTAAGCGAGCAAGCTGGCGGTAGAGATACTAAGGAGTAATTGTCAGAACTGCGAATATATATACTCAAGAAGAAGAAGTAAGAACGGCTAGGTGTAGAGACGACGTAGACTAGTAAGAGAAAGGCTAGAGCAAAGACAAAGGAGGGTAATGTAATTAAGAGACCATGCGATGTACTAATGAGCGGCTGGAATGCAACGAAACCACTCCATAAAGGGGAAGGGAAAGCAATAGTGAGATATTAGATGAGAACGATGTGAAGTCGTATGCAAGTACATTCAATTGCAAAACTTACATACTTAACAATACTATCCTTGTTGCTTATTATAAGAAGATCCGTGACTGTTTAAAGCCAGGCCACTTCTTACTCATCCCCTGGAGGCTGAGCTATGCGCCGCCCAGTCAGGCAATCTGACCACTTACAACCCAGTAACCTGCACGGACGCGCAATGCACATGGACGCGCAATGCACACCCCACCAACATCAACACCCCAACTTCGACGCGCCATAACTCCGTAAATCAAGAAATACATAACTTCTATAGGATATATACTAATTCCTCTTCGGGTTTTAATAGCTCCTATTAAGCTGAGAGATTTATATATAATTATAGTAGATAAGTTATTGTTGAACTGCGGAGGTTCACACACGATCAAATGGGTGTGTTGTGCAACCACATCCCCTTGTTGTGTTGCCGGTAGTATCCGACCGTCAACGATGGTTATCCACCGTTAATAACGGTAGCTGCTTGAGAAACATGCTTGATCTTCAACCCCTAGTCCGAGTTCCAACTTAATCGTATGTGTGTAATGCTCTCTCTGGCTTACAAAAACTCGACCTGCCTGAAGGTTCAAGATCTGACTCCGAGGAAATGAATTAATATAATCTGTCAGGATGCCCTAGTCACCGCCTACCAGTGATGACAGATCTTGGCTCTCGGGTTCTGGACACCCTTGAGGGTGCGGACATCAATTGTATTATTGTTGGTAACTGTTGGGAGGGCTGTAGCACTAGTGCTGAAAGGAAATAACTAATAAGCTCGGCCATATACTTTTCGGCCACATATACTTCTCGGCCACCCCACCACAACGCGTTACTCTGAATTTGGCGCTCTAT
>WBOK01000772.1:0-11851 GCA_009289805.1 Alternaria gansuensis
GATACAATGCTCGGACTGTTCTTCTCCCCCTTCGACACGAAGACCGATGGCTCACATCGAGTAAAGTTAGACCTCACCAAGTCACCAGAACGTTGCACTATAAAGTAGCTTATAATAGTATAAGCTACTATAGATATAAAAAAAAAGAAACTAAGTAAGTACTACGCAAAAATATTAGCTAAGCAAGAGTTTTTATTTAACTACGTAGCTATTTTAAATTTAACTTAAAAGCTTACTATATATAAAGTATAGTTATTATAGTTTATTATTATAGAAGAGTACTAATTAGCTAATTAAAACTCTATATAGGAACTTTAAGACAAGCATATATATTACAAATAGTTTTTTAACTATCTTAATTAATATAATAATAATAGAAAGGCAAATTAAATACTAGTTTTTACTTTTTTTTTTCAAAAGAACGCTTAGCTGTAAATAGTTTTTAAGGCTTGCTTTTTAATTGCTTTTTAATAGCTTTTTTACTTTAAGTTAGATATCTTTTATATAAAAAAGAAAAGAGATAAAAGGCCTTACTTACTAAGAAAGAGAATTTTACCTTAGCACTCTTTATATTAAACTAGGGACATTATTTAATGTCTTAAAGTAGTAGTAATAAAATAAAAATATTTATTTTTAGCTATCTTAAGTTGCAAAAAATATATTAGCAATCTTAATTACTAGTATTAGTATTAAGCGCGTTTTTAATACTACAAAAGATATTATTAGCAATTAAAGGCATTACTTTTTAGCTTTAACTATATAGTAAATTATAGTTTTTAAGGATACTATCTCCCTAAATTTAAAGGCGCAAGAAATTTTTATATAAAATAAGAATATTAGCCTTAAAGTACTATATAATAAGATTAATAATATATTTAAGCTTCTAGCGCCTAGATATAGTACATATAGTCTAGAGAAGGAAACAGTAGAAGATAAGCTTATAGAAAAAGACTTTCTACCTCTAGTATAGAAGCAGTAGCGCCTTAAAGCTTAAGCGTTGCTATAATTATAAGCTGTAATAGTTAACTATAGTAGTAAAGTTTAAACTATCTTCTAACTTTAACTAGTAATAAATATTAAATACTATAACTTAACTTTAGTCTATGCAACCTAACTACAACTATAATTTAACTTATACTTATAACTTATTTACTAGCCTAAGTATAAGTTAGATTGTAGTTGTAGTTAGGTTGCATTGCATAGACTATGTAACTAAATTAGTGCTTACTTAGCTTGCCTCTCCTAATCTTACTTGTTTAATATAGCTATTTATTACTATAAATAGCATGTAACTATAACCTAACTACAACTACAACTACTAGTTAGTGTAACTTAACTATAACTACAACTACTAGTCTATATAACTATAACCTAACCTATACTTACGCTAAGCGTAACTTAGCGTGGGTATAGGTTAGGTTGTGGTTAGGTTAGCTTACGTTAGACCCTAACTACAACCCAACCTATACCTATTTACTAGCCTATAGCAAAGTATATTACTTAAAGTTAAAATACTATATTAGCTAAGTTAAATATAACTTAAACTTAATACAGTACTTAGCTTTAAGTTTTATAAAAGCTTTTTATAAACTTAAAGCTTTTTATAAAAAAAACTTTATATATTTAAGTTTTTTAAAGTCTTTAGTAGAGTAAATTATAGCCTAAAAATAAAGATAGAAAGATATAACTTTACTATAAAATAATAATATATAAAAAAAAATTTTTAATAAATATTTAGTAAAACAGCTAGTCTACCCCTAAGCTACCTCTAACCTTCTCTTTCTCTTTTCTTTTTTACCCCCTACCTTTACTTAAAGATCTAGGGAGGATTGCTCCTCCTCTCTATAAAAGGAGGAGGAGCTAGAGGAGAGCTTACTGCTCTTCTCCTTCTCCTCTGCCTCCCTCTAGAGGCGCTGCTTATTGTCCTCCTCCTCTAGTAGAAAAACTAGACTACTACTGCTAGTTCCGCCCTAGCAAGTAAAAGCCTCTAAAAAGGCAACCTAGTTATTTAGTAAATAGACAGTATCCTAAATCTTTAAAAGAACTTAGTAAGTTAAAACTAGAATTAAAGCTATAAATATTTCTTTTTTTTAGCTCTTTATTACCTAAACCTTTTTAGCTAAGACAAAGGCTACTACCTACACTTACTTTCTAGTAAAAAAGTAGTTTTTTACTAAATTTTCTTTATACTTTGTAGCAGTAAAAAAGTTTATAGTAGTAAAAAACTTAAAGAACTTTTTTTTAATATACTCTAGTATTTATTTAAGTTAATTTTAAGTTTAAAATAGTAAAATATATTAAACTTATAAAAAAGTACTTTTTTTTCTACTATATATAATAAGCGCATTTCTTAGAAGTTTTAAAGTTTAACTAATATTTAACTTTAAAAATGCCTTACGCAAAGGCGCGTACTAACTATAAGTAAATAAAGTAATACGCCTCTAGTTAAGCCCCTAGAAGGTAGTATAGTAGTATAGTATATATATATATATATATATATATGTTTTAAAAAAGCAGAAAAATTAAACGTAACTTATTATTATAATATTAAAATAAAAAACGCTTAAGGCTAGTCTAACACTACTCTAAATTATAGTTGCAGTAACTGCCTATTAGAAGTATACAACAATAACAAAAAAACGTTATAAAGTTAATAAATAAATAATAAATATATTAAAAAAGATACATAGCTATAGAACTAGCTAACTACTAAGAGGGAGAGTAGTGTAATAAACACGTTACAACTCTTTTATTCTTACATAGCTCTAAATCGTATCTATATTAGACCTACTCTAGTCCTAGCCTAGATTGCAAGTATAAAGACAGCCTAGGACCTATAGTTACTCTATAAATTTTTAATATCCTTTTGTATAAGGCCTATAAGTGTTTTATTTAAATTAAGGCTCTTTTGTAGATTACAACGCAATCCTATATGCCTTGCCGTAATCCCCTTTGCTAGTACTAATCCGTAAGTCTTGCCTGCGCCGTTACATTATATAGGTAGTAGACTATCTCTTAATGCCCTCTCTATATAACTAACAACCTTATACTCTTATTGTAGATTAAGTTGTTGTTAATTTGCGCATTTAACTTTATAGGAGACCTGCAAACCTTAGTGCTGCCGTAATAGTATTATTTAATTAACTTTAAATATTTTTGCAACTTAGTAGTACAAGAAATTATCTCTAACCTTACGCAATTCTAAATATTTAATTGCTTTTTAAATTAGATCTATAGTAGTTAAGTTATAACGCGTTAAAGATAGGACGACGCGCAATGTTAGGATAGTAAAGTAGCTCGTCACGCGAAGTGGCTCGTCACGCGCACGGTAAGTATACCGTGTCTGTGCGCGCAATGCGCGGCCCTAACTGTCACAGATAGTAGCGTGTTAGCTAGATCCGCTAAACTCGCTTATTGTTAGCTTGCCTACCTGCAATTATGCTTATAAGGGGCTCCTTACCTATAAGAATACCTACAAGTATTATTGCTTAAAATATACACACGTTATTATTTAGAGCTATCTCTTACTATCTTTTATAGTGTAAAGCAAGTACTATTGCCTAAAGCTACCCCTTATAAAATAATACCTCCTTCTATAAGCTAATAGTCTAGAGATAGCTCTCTTAACATAATTTAATACTTAAAGTAATTAAAAAAGCTAAAGCTTTACTATATTTAAACTCTCTAATCCTCTTTAAACTTTATTAAGGCCTACTACACCTAAGAAGCTTAAGAAGTATACTTAAAGCGCACCTATAATACTTAAAAAGCGTATTAACACTATAAAAAAGTAATATAATAAACTTTAATTTTTATAATAATTATAAAAGTTAAAAGAAGAAGTAGTATAACTAGAAAAAGTTAAATAAAGAAGAATTCTAAATATATTAATACTACTAACTATATTATTCTACGCGTAAAATGCACTTAAAGTAATACTTACTATATATATATAATATGCGTTAAAACTTTAAAACTTAGCTAAATACTTAAGTAAAACTTTTAAAAAATATTATAAGTTTACTTATTTTTATAAAGTAGTGTTTTAGCTAGTACTATAAAAATTTAAAAAAAATAATAATAAAGTAATTTAAGTAATATAGTATTTTAAAGTAAACTTTTAAAAGCTTTAGTATACTTACTAGAGTATTTTTTTAAAGTAAAAAAAAAGTACTAACTTAAAACTACTTTAAGTAATATATACTTAACTTACTTTAAAACTTTATTAATTATAGCTTTAAAGTAGTAACTATGTATATATATACTATATAGTAAAAGAACTAAACTATTTAATTATTTATAACTTACTTTAATATCTTTAAAAATTAACTTTTAATATATACTAAAGTATAAAAAGTTTAGTACTTATTTCTAAAACTAAAGCTTAAACTATAGCGCGTAATTACTAACTACTATTAAATTCTTATAACTAAAGAAAAACTTAATTATAATTAGCTTTATACTTAAATAAAATTTATGTAAAGTACTTATTATATATAATTTGTCTTACTAAAGCACTTTTATAAAAAAAAAACACTTTTTTTTAGCTACTATACTAAACACACCTAAAAAGTGTAAAAATAGTAATAATATTATATGCTTTAAGTGCTAGAAAAAAAAATACTACGCGAATAAGTACTAAAGTAGTAACTTTAATAAGGTCTTAGTTAATATAAACTAAATAAAAAAAAGTTAAGCCTTGCTATAAACTTTAAGTTAGTAAAGCGCGTATTAATAAATATTTTACTAAAAATATAGTATACGTGTTACATACGTTTAGTAACTAAAGTAAAAAAACAAATTTAAGTTATTTTAAACTTATAAGTAAATATTAGCTTTATTAGTTAAAAAATAGCTATAAAAATAAATTTAAAACTTATTTAAAATATAAAACTTCTTTACTTAAGTTAAATTAGACTTTAAAAGTAAAATACATACGTAGTATATTAGCTCTAGCTACGCTTAATAAATAATAATAATATAAAGTGTATTATGAAAGTTACTATGTATAAAGTAAATAAAAAAAGTGCACTACTACTACTTAGTAATTTTTTTTTAAGTTAAGAAAGTATTTATATTAACTATAAAAGCTAAAAGTAGCGTTAAAAATATATAAAAGTAAATATTAACTTAGTAGCTACTAAAGTATTTTTAAAGAACGCAAAATTTATAAATTTAAAAACTTACTTTTTAAAAGTACTTTAAAGTAATAGTATAAGTATTAAGCTTAAAGTATATATGCTAAACGTATTTATAGCGTAAGTATAGCATATACTTAATATATTATAAAATTATATTAATATTTTTAATAATAAAGTTATTAAAACTTTTTTACAGCTAAAAAGCTTAAATTACGTAATTTCTATTTAATAAGGCAAAGAACTTTTTTATAAGCTTTTTTATACTTTTTCTTTTTATAAGCTTTAAGTATTCTATAATTATATTAAAAAAGTACTATAAAAAGAATAAATTTGCTATAGCACTAGCCTTATAGGCGTACTAGTACTATTTATACTAAAAAAAATTAAAACTCTTTACTTTTTTATAAATTATTAAAGTCTTAATACTATTATAATAAAAGATTATTGTCTACTTTCTTTAATTAGAGAGATACTAGACTGCCTATTAGGCGTATACTACTATTCTACCCTAGATTTTAAAGATGCCTACTATTGTCTAAAAATTAAGGCAGAAGATAAGTAGAAGACTGCTTTTAGAACATAATATTAATATTTTAAATATCTTATTATACTTTTTAGGCTTATAAATGCCTTAGCAAGTTTTTAAGCCTATATCAATAAAGCTTTAGAAAAGTACTTAGATTACATCTATATAGTTTATCTAAATAATATTTTTATTTATACTTATAATAATATTATTATACTATACTAGTATACTATACGCGCTATACTTAACTTTTTATAAAAAGTAAAGTTATATATAAATTTTAAAAAGTACATATTTACTTTAAATAAAGTTTATTTTCTAAAGTTTATTATTACAAAAAGTAGTATTTATATAAATTTAGTATATATTACTACTATTAAGTAATAGCTTATACTTACTGGTATAAAGAAGCTGTAGTCCTTTTTAAGATTTGTATATTTTTATTAGTATTTTATTAAAAACTATACTATAGAAATAGCATCTTTTATAAATATCTTAAAAAAGAAATAAGTGTTTTACTAAAATAAAGATATATATGCTACTTTTATAAAGCTAAAGTAACGCTTTATATATACGCCTATTTTATATTACTTTAAAAATATACGTATAATTTATATTAAAATAAATACTTTAACTTTTACTATATTAAGTATATTATCTTAATTGTTTAAAAATAAAAAGTAGTATTTTATTATATTTTACTTATAAAAACTGTAAAACACTAAGCTAAACTATAAAGTATATAACTTTAAACTTTTAGCTATTATATAAAGTTTTAAAAAATAGTAGCACTACTTAAAAGGCGCTTAATATACTATTTAAGTGTTAATTAATTATAATAACTTACGCTTTTTACGCACTATATAGAAGCTAAACTAGCGTTAAGTACGCTAAGCTCTATATTTAGAGGCTTTTAATTTTAAAGTTAAATACTACTTAGGGCGTATAAACTTTATAGACAGACTATTAAAAAGAGTAGATTACAAATAAAAGAACCTGTTATTAACTTAACTATTACTTACATTATAAAATAAACTTCTAGTAAAAGTAAAGTATAGTAAAATAAAAAGTTTTATAACTTAGTATAGCTAGAAAAGCGCATGTAAAACGTATATAGCTAACATTTATAAAATAAAAAGTATCTAGACTACTAGTGCTATAAGGTGTACACTATGTGTACTACGCTCTTTAGCTAAAGTATTAGTTAGTAGTAAACCTGCAATAGTAAAGTTAGAAGCTTTAATAAATAAACTATACTAGTTATAATAAAAGAATACTTTTGCTTTATAGTAAGTTGTAGACTTTATATAAGTAGTATATACTTAAAACAGTAATAGCGCGTAAGTATAACAAATTAATAATAAAGAAGTTTTAAAATATAACAATAAAATTTATATTCTACTAAAACAAGCTATTAGGTAGAAGATTTTATTATAGAATTATAATACGCGCATAGTAAGTTATTTTAGCGTATATAAAACTTATAAGCTTATTAGTAAGCTATATTACTAGCTAAAGCTAGGCTGTAATATTTAGAATTACGTAAAGACCTATATAGTATACTAAAAAAGCAAGGCTTTAAGACATAGTAAGTATATTTAGTTATTGCTATTACTAGTTTCTAATAAAATATTTAAAAAAGTAAGCTTTAATTTTGTAATAAAGCTACTACTAGTAAAAAATAATAGTTTAAGTTACGTATTTAATATAATTTTTGTAATTATTAACTGCTTTTTAAAGATAGTAATTTACATACTTATATTAGAAATGTAAAATATAAAATAGTTTATAAAATTCTACTTTAAATATATTATTTTAAAATACAAAGTTTAGAAAAGTATTATATTTAATTATAGTTTAATTTTTACTTTTGCATTTTAGACAGAAATGCGCTACTAATTATAAGTAAAGCGTAGGCTAAGTACAGCCTTTTACTTATAAATAGATAAGTAAACTAAATACTAAAACTAAATAATAAAGTAATACCTAAAGACGTTTACTTTAAAGAAATAAAATAATTAAGTATTACTTTTAATAACTATATAATTTACGTATAACAACTCTATTTAAAAATTAACAAAAATAATACCTTTTTACTTAGTATATAGTAAGTATTTATTGCTTATATTGCTTTTTAAGAATAGTAGGCTAGAAGAGAAAGTACTAGACGCTATAAATAGAGTGCAGCGCATGCACAGCGCACGTGTAATAGTAAAGAAATACTTTTTAGTAGCATAAGAATACTAACGCTAATACTATAATAAAAAATATAAACTAAAAATTTTTTACTAAAAAAACTTAGTTTACCTTAGTATAAAAAATATTAACTTAGCTTACTAACTTAGTAAAAAGCTTTCTAGTAAGTTTATAAGACTATTTTAAGTATAAAAAGTAGTTAAAATATAAGCTTACTAACTATAACTACTACTTTACTATTATATTTATACTGTCTTCTACGTCTTCTTACTATAATAATAAGAATTATACAGTAGTTAAAAAAACAATACTTAAGTACTGAAAATTAGCTTTAAAAGTAAAAAGATTTAGGAAGTTAAAAAAATATTAAAAAAATAAATTAAAAATTGCTAGCTAGAGTATTAGCTATATTAAAAAGGCTATAATAAATTATAAAATACTTAGCCTCTAGCATTACAGTTTAAGAATATAAAAAAACTAATTAAAAAATATAAGTATAAGCAAAAATTATTATATTTTAAGTATATTAAAAAAATATACTAAACATTATTATTATACACCTAGAGCGTAAATTAAGTATTAAAATAAATAAACTATAAGTATAAAAATAATTTACTTTTACTTATTATTAAAATAATTTCTAATACTAGCACAAACCTTATTATTACTACTAATATTATTACTACTACTTTTAGCACTACTATTATACACGCTACTTACGCCTAAACTACGCCTAAGAACTAGCACGTTGTTGTTGCCTAAGCTTTTATTATTATTATTATTATTACTAGCAGGACTAGTAATCCTAGCTATATAACTAGCAATTAATTTAAAAGTAGCTACTATATAGTACTACTTTACTAAAATTAAGCTTAAGTAGTAAGGCAAAGTTATTAGCATCTAAGTAAAAACTTTTATAAAAGTACTAGTATATATAGTAACATAGTAGTAGTTAAAAAGCTTAAAGTTAAATTAGTGCTAGCACTACATAAGCTTAATACTAGTAGTAATAATAATAAAGTTAGTTTTTAAAATATTAGTATTAGTAATAGTAATATTAAAATAAGCGTAAAGTTAGTATAAATAATTTAAATACTTATTAAGCGCTTTAAAAACTTATTTTAATTAGCTAAAGTATAGTTCATAAAATAAAAATACTTACTTTAGTATAACTACTATAATTACCTTTAGTATAATAGTTATAATAATAATACTTAGTCTTATTATAAAAAAAAATTTATTTAGTAATACTTTATGCGTAGCGCAGGCACGTTATATATAAAGTAATAAAATTAGTAGCTTTTTTAAGTATGCTAAACTTATATAGCTAAGTACTTTATAAGTAAGACTTCTTAATATACTTAGAATTTAAATAGTAAACTATAATAAAAATTAAAGCTTAGTATTAAAGTGTATAATAAGTATACTAATATTGCGTGTTAAGTATATTAAGTAAGATAAAGACCATAAAAAATATACTAGAAAATTTCTTTATTACTATAGTAAATATTACTTTATATAAACTACTTATAATAACTATATACTTTTACTTTTACCTTTAAAAATTCTTAAGAAATAAATAATAAAATCTAAAAGTTATTATAATATTACTATAAAACTTAATCTATAAAGCTTACTATATATCTAACTTATAAGTAATACGTGTTTTAAGCGCATATAACTTATATGTAAAACACACTTTTTATTAAACTATTTTTATATATAATCTTAGAAGTTTTAAGTTAAGGCTATTAGGACGCTAGACTAGAGGGGGAGGCTCTGTCACAGATAGTAGCGTGTTAGCTAGATCTGCTAAACTTACTTATTATTAGCTTGCCCACTTGCAATTATGCTTATAAGGGGCTCCTTACCTGCGAGGATACCTACAGGTATTATTGCTTAAAATATACACACGTTATTATTTAGAGCTATCTCTCACTATCTTCTGTAGTGTGAAGCAAGTACTATTGCCTAAAGCCACCCCTTACACTAACACAACAACCACCTACACAAATCGCGTTATAACTCCACTAATATAGATCTAATCCAGGAAGCAATTAATAAAATTAATTTGTGTACACTAGGCGCATCTTTCTTGTATACAAAGTTTGTAGAAAAGTATAGTGTTGTTTGTAGTACGCTCATCTAAAGGCACTAAAAAGAAACACAAGCACGCTAACTCGCCTACTTTTCCCTCTACCTACACTAAGAAACTAAGCTACTATAATATATTACTACGCTTACTAAGCAATATACACTACTTATATAAGTAATAATACGCAACTTTACCTTATTTTTAGTTAGTAAAAAAGTTTTAGAAAGCTAGGTTACTTGCTTTATTAATAGAAATCCTACTTATCTTATCTTGCGCTAGTAAGTAGGAATAAATTACAATTGCTACAAAGCTAATTTAAAAGCTAAATATAGCTTTTACTTTAAGCTACTATATAAGAAAATAAAGAAAGATAATATAAGGCTTTCTTAAATTTTTAATATAGATAAGAAAGGCTTTATAATTAAAGTAACTAGAAGGTTAAAAAGAGTGTTTAACAAAAGAATATATAACTTAAAAAAAGTTAAAGCTACAACTTAAAATAGTAATAAAAAGTAAGTAACTATTCTAGCCTGCGTTTATTTAGATAGTATAGCTTTATTTTTAGCTTTTATTTTTAGTTAGCTGTTAGAGCTCTAAAATTAAGCTAAGTTAAAAATACTAATAATAAAAAGCACATAGTATTTGTTAGCTTATTTTTTTTTAGCTAGACTAATAATAATATAGGTTTAGCTTAGCTTAAAGAAGTTTTTAAAAGAGAGACTAGACAAAAAGCTTATTTAAAATACTAATTACTTCTTTTAAATAGCTATAAATCTTACTTAACTATAAATTTTATTAATTACTATAAAAACTACAAAATGTTCTTAGCTGTATTTCTTTTTTATTAACCTATATGCTTTAACTACTTAATATTAAATTAATTAAGCTTTTTTTAACTGCTTACTTAACTAAGCTTTTATTTTACTTTTATAAAAGCTAGGAGCTCTTACTAATTATAAAAAGAGACTTCTTTCTCCTTCTTTAGAGGGCCTAAAGTACTGCTTTTAAGAAGGAGACTATTAAAAAGTCTTTTTAAGTAACTAGAGTTTATCTACTTAATTTTAAAGTTATTTTTCTAAAATTCTATAAAAAGTCTACTTTAAATAAATTTTTAGCTTTTGTATTTAGTAGAGATAATTAGCGTAAAATAGAAACTTTATATAGTATTTAGTGCAAAATTAAAGTAGTAAAGAAGTAAAAAAGCTTTATTAAAGTCTCTACTATATTTTAGCTTAAAATAGTATTTTTTATAAAAAGATATAAAGCTTAAAAGAGGCTCTTTTAGTTAAAAAAAGACACTAAAAGAAGAACTATACTCTCTAACTTAATAATTCTTAGAAGTACTATAGTAGTACTGTTTTTTAGTTGTCTAAAAAGGTTTGTTAAGCTTAAGACAATAAAGTAGCTTAATAATATAAATAATAACTGCTATAACTTTAAAAAGCTAAGAGGTCTTACTTAAAAGAGCAAGCTTAATTATATAAGGCTTAATAAGCTAAAAAGAGGCATGTTAAGAGGAAGAGGCTTAAGGAGGTAAGGTAGAAAGAGAAGGCTAAAAAGGCAGCTAAAAAGAAGCATTAGAAATTAGCTCGCGACGCTTAAAAAGCTATACAACTGTTTTAATTAAGTAAGCGCAAGGCCTTACAAGCCTCTACTTAAAAGTAAAAGTATTAAAAACGTGTTATTTTTAATTTATTTTATATTAAAACTAAGGTAGCTATACCAGCTGCCCTAGCGCGCACTACCCGCCGCGGGCGTAGCGTTAACTTACTAAGTAAATATAAGTAGCACAAATTGATTGTAATAATTTATATACTACAACTCTACAAAATCTCGCGATACTAGCTATTGGTGGTGGCTCTACAGCCTCATTTTTCTAAAATCTATATTTGT
>WBOK01000773.1:0-11915 GCA_009289805.1 Alternaria gansuensis
GCTCTACAGCCTCAAGTTTGGTGGTGGTTTTGGTGTTCAAAACTGCGCGTTGGCCCGTCCTGCGCGTTGGCCCGTCCACCTCGGTATCGGTGGCACAGCCAGCAACTTGCAAATGATTCTCTCTTCCGGAGAGAAGGCGCGCAAAAGAAGGCAACAAGCACAGAGTAAATCAAGCGAAGGTGACAAAGACAAAGAGGGCAAATAAGATGGAGATACAACAGCATTCAAGGAACCAGGTTGTCTTCCCTTCGGCGAATTCGTCCGCCATTCCACTGACAGCTTCGCCTTTCATAGGTTGCTCTTGGCGGGCTCGCCAAATTTTTCTCGCAACTCCTCATCGTACTTCTCCTTGTCTATCAACTTCTTTGCTAGAGCCTTCTCAGAGTCTGGGTCCCAGAACCGAGAGAGTGCGCCCGTAGCATCATCAGAGAGGCCAGAAAGATGGAACTTCGCCAATATATGGGGGAAGATTGTGTACATGGCATTTACGGACGTTAGGCACGAATAGTACCAATATCTTCCATCCGCCCACGCGGACTGTATGAGTTCTGAAAGACGTAAAGAGGATTGCGGTCTATGCAGCGTTTCTTCTTCTTCCCTAAAAATATGCATGTATTCCTGACGAAGTCTGTCGTAAGTCTCTAGTGCCTCGTCGTGAATTTCGTCGATACCGAGTCCCGTTAACCAGTACGGAGCGCCAAGCATGTCCATAGGAAGCGAGCATACCCATTCCAGATCGATAAGATATGTGACGCTCCACGTTTTGTCGACGAAAATGTTACTTTGATGGAGGTCAGTCAGACGGAGCGCATATGGTCCATTTCGAAGGTCCCGACGGAGGAAATGATGGCCAATTGCCCTTAATAAGACCTTTTGGGCCATCTGTGTTTGGCCATCAAGGCGATTGAAGACCGCATTAGGCTGATTCAGGAAGCGGCGGTCATGGTACTCGAGAAGGTCAGAGATGTACGGCTCGACAGACGTATATGTTGTATTCTGTTCAATTGCTCTTGGAACCCCATAGCTTTCCATAATAGCAAGGGTGGATGTGAGTGGTCGGTTGGAGAGTGCTATGGTTCCATCATCGCGAAATGTGAATGCTCCAATCCGTGGTAGAGGTATGCGTGCTAAGGAGAGGGTAATGCGTGCAAGACCTTTATATAAATTTGCTCTCCGCGCGGGATCCCCCTTGTGTTCCTCCCAAGATGTAGACAACATTTCCCCGTCGCTTGCTTCGATCCGTTGTAGAAGCAGATATCCGGTATTCAACGAATGCGTACTTGGATGGCAGACGTATCGCGATGGAATGGGCATAGCGAAAATGGTACAGAGGCAGCGGCGAAGCAAGCGCAGGATTCGTATGTATAGGGGACGGTATGCCGTATGAGTAAACTATATACGCGGAATGTCAACTTTCAAATGCTTCTAGAAGCGTAACAGAGCTTACATTGCGGCCATCAGAAAATCCAAAGCCCAACAAGTTAGGTATTTTTACCTCGGGGCAGTTGTCTTGCATCCAAGCATATGTGGCCACTTCACAACCGATCTTTTCATCTACGCTGCCAACGTTTTTGCCCAGCGTGTAAGCCATTGGACACCTCATAAGTACTGTCTTATTTGGCTGTCCATTCTGGCCTTCCACCATAACAGGAATGCAGATGTTAAAGCTTCCACGAATCCACTCCTCCCAATGCGATACAACACATCGTGCTCGGTTCACTCCGAGATGGTGCGCAGTGAGAGCCTGGATGTCGCTGTTATGCTCATAAAGATAAGCGTACACATTACGGGTTTCTTGCACGGAAGTTAGCTTCGTCAATATATTCGATTGGTGGTCGATTGCTGACTGGAATTTGATCTGCCCGTGAAGAAGATCAAGTGTAGCCGGCATGGAGCAAAATGAAATAGAAAAAGCAAGAAGTGTGATTACGTATGCGTTCAATTCACGGTTCGTGAGAGCTTCAAGCAGTCAGTAGGTTGATGTGGAAGGGGTCTTGGGGACGATGGGTTTCGTTAGGGGCACAAGAATGCGAACCTTGGCGCATTCAAGACGCTAGCCGAGGTCTATTCAGAAGCTAGTCTTTTACCGTGCCTGTGCGTTATGTAAGCTAACTTACTAGAGAAAACTAACATTATTAGCGTATTTAAACCTTTTTAATATCCTAGTTAAAAATTATTTAAAAATTGCATAACGTAAAATACTAGTAAAGTAGTTAACCTAATAAGCTAGTTAATCTAATAAGCTATCTAGACTAATAAGCTAGTTAGGCTAGCTAAACAAGACTAACTACAAAGACAAAGCCCTAGACCGCTACACTATACATCTCTTTAAAAGAGTAGCAATAACTAGAATAGTATTGTAAGGGGGGAGCCTAAGAGGCCATCTCGCACGCAACTACACACGCTGTCACTTTGCCAAAAGGCAGGCACAAGATAACAAGGATAGTTGTTATCTCGCGTAGTTGGTACTTAAATTACCACCGCAACTCGTAATGTGAGTTAGCACCACCGAGGTACTACTAAGGATTATACACCCTAGGCTCTAGCCCACCACAAGTATACATAGATTACATAAGCTATTTATCTTTTTACAAAACCAAGTTCTTATACTAATCTACTCTATACTATCTCTATACTATCTCTATTACTATTATTAAATTATTTGTTCTATTATTTTATTTACTACTATATAATTTAGAAGTACTAGTAGTTTTTTTCATGTAAGTTTATATATTCTAACTGTTTTTTTCTTTATATACCACAACGTAAAATAATATCAAGCTAGTCTAGTGTAAGGGGTGGCTTCAGGCAATAGTACTTGCTTTACACCATAGAAGATAGTGAGAGATAGCTCTAGAATAATAACGTGTGTATATTTTAAGCAATAATACCTACTAGTATTATTAAGGGTGAGGAGCCCCTTATAAACATAATTGCAAGTGGGTGAGCTAACAAATAAGCGAGCTTAGTAGACCTAGCTAACACGCAACTATCTGTAATAGAGCCTCCTCCTCTAGTCTAGCGTCCTAACAGCCTTAAATTAACTCTTTAGGCTATATAAAGATAGTTTAGTAAAAAGCGCGTCTTACTTGTAGCTTAGGTGCTCTTAAGACACGTGTTATCTATAGTTTAGGTATGTAATAAGCTTTAGGCTTAAGTCTTTATAGCATTATTATAGTAACTTTTAAATTTGTTATTTATTTCTTAAAATTTTTAAAAGTAAAAGTAAAAGTGTATAATTATTATAAGTAGTTTATATAAAGTAATGTTTGCTGCAGTAATAAAAAAAATTTATAGTATATTTTTTATAATTCTTGTTTTACTTAATATATTTAATACATAACTTTAACACACTTACTATGTAACTAAATAATAAGCTTTAATCTTTATTATAGTTTACTATTTAAATTTTAAGTATATTAAAAAGTTCTACTTACAAAATACTTAGCTGTACAAGTTTAGTGTACTTAAAAAAGCTACTAATTTTATTACTTTACATGCAATGTGCTTATACTACGCATAGAATATTACTAAATAAAAAAAGATTTATAGAAAGACTAAATATTATTGTTACAACTATTATGCTAAGGGCAACTATAGTAGTTATACTAAAGTAAGTCTTTTTATTTTATTAACTACGCTTTACTTAATTTAAATAAGTTCTTAAAGTGCTTAATAGGCGTTTAAATTATTTATACTAACTTTATACTTATTTTAATACTGTAGTTACTAATGCTAATATTCTAAAAACTAACTTTACTATTATTGCTGTAGGCGTTAAGCTTACGTAATACTAGCGCTAATTTAACTTTAAGCTTTCTAACTACTACTACGTCGCTGCGTATACTAGTACTTCTTTAAGAGTTTTTACTTAGGTGCTAACAACTTTGCTTTACTACTTAAGCTTAATCTTAGTAAAGTAGCGCTATATAGCAGCTGCTCTTAAATTAATTGCTAGTTATGCAGCTAGAATTGCTAGTCCTGCTAGTAATAATAATAATAATAATAAGAGCTTAGGTAAAAATAATATGCTGCTTTTTAGGCGCGCCTTTAGCGCAGGTAGCGCGCATAATAGTAGTGCTAGAAGTAGTAGTAATAATAAGATTACTAGTAGTAGTAAGGAGATTTTTAATAATAAGTAGAGATAGATTGTTTTTATACTTATAGTTTTATTCTTTTAAATACTTAATTTTGCGCCCTAAGGGCGCGGCAATAGTGTTTAGTATACTCTTTTAGTGCGCTTAGGACGTAATAATCTTTATTTATACTTTTACTTCTTAATTAGATCTTTTATGTCTTTAAACTGCAATGCTAGAGTCTAAATGTTTTATAATTTATTGTAACCTTTCTATTAGAGCTAATACTCTAGCTAGCTATTTTTAATTTGTTTTTTTAATATTTTTTTAACTTCCTAAATCTCTTTACCTTTAAGACTAATTTCTAGTGCCTAAGTATTATCTTCTTAACTACCATGTAATTTCTATTGTTCTAGTAAGGAGACGTAGAAGACATTATAAATACAATAGTAAAGTAGTAGTTATAGTTAGTAAGCTTATGTTCTAACTACTTCTTGCACTTAAAATAGTCTTATAAACTTGCTAAAAAGCTTCTTACTAAGTTAGTAAGTTAAGCTAATATTCTTTGTGCTAAGGCAAACTAAGTTTTCTTAGCAGAAAATCTTTAGTTTATGTTTTTTATTATAGTATTAGCGTTAATATTTTTATGCTATTAAGAAGTATTCTTTTACTATTACACGTGCGTTGTGCATGCGCTGCACTCTATTTACAGTATCTAGTACCTCCCCTTCTAGCCTGCTGTTCTTAGAAGACAGCGTAAGTAATAAACACTTGCTGTATACTACGTAAAAAAGTATTATTTTTATTAATTTATAGATAGAGTTGTTGTATACAAATTGTGCAGTTAGTAGAAGTAACACTTAATTATTTTATTTCTTTAAATTAAATATTCTTAGGTATTACTTTATTATCTAGTTTTAGTGTTTAGTTTGCTTGTCTATCTATAGGTAGAAGGCTGTGCGTAGCCTACACTTTACTTATAATTAGTAGCATATTTCTATTTAACATATAGATGTAAAAATTAAACTGCAATTAGATATAATGCTCTTTTAAATTTTATATTATAAAATAATATATTTAAAATAAGATTCTGCAAATTATTTTATATTTTACATTTTTAATGCAGGTATATATATTGCTATTTTTAAAAAGCAGTTAATAATTACAAAAATTATATTAAATACGCAACTTAAACTGTTATTCTTTGCTAATAGTAGCTTTATAATAAAATTAAGCTAACTTTTTTAAATATCTTATTAAGAACTAGTAATAATAATAACTAACTATATTTGCTATGTTTTAGAGCTTTACTTTTTTAGTATACTGCACAGGTCTTTACGTAATCCTAAACATTATAGCTTAGCTCTAGCTAGTAATATAGCCTGCTAATAAGGTTATACGTTTTATGTGTGCTAAAGTAACCTGCTATACGCGTATTATAATTTTGTAATAAAATTTTCTGCTTAATAGCTTATTTTAGTAGAATATAGATTCTGTCTTTATATCTTAAGACTTCTTTATTATTAACGCGCTATACTTACGTGCTGCTGCTATTTTAAGTATATACTACTTATATAAAGTCTGCAACCTACTATAAGAGAAAGGCATTTTTTATTATAACTAGCGTAGTTTATTTATTAGAGCTTTTAACTTTACTATTACAAGTTTGCTACTAACTAATATTTTAGCTAAAAAGCGTAGTACGTATAGTATACACCTTATAGCACTAGCAGTTTAGATACTTTTTATTTTATAAATATTAGCTATATACGTCTTACATGCGCCTTCTTAGCTATACTAAGTTATAAAACTTTTTATTTTACTATGCTCTACTCTTGCTAGAAGTTTGTTTTGTAGTATAGGCAATAGTTAAGTTAATAATAAGTTTTTTTATTTATAATTTACTTTTTTTAATAGTCTGTCTGTAGAGTTTATACGCTTTAGGCAGTATTTAACTTTAAAATTAAAAGCCTCTAAATATAGAGCCTAGCGTGCTTAATGCCAGTTTAGCTTCTATATAGTATGTAAAAAACGTAAGTTATTATAATTTATTAACACTTAAATAGTATGTTAAGCGCCTTCTAAGTAGTATTGCTATTTTTTAAAACTTTGTATAATAGCTAAAAGTTTAAAGTTATATACTTTATAGTTTGGCTTAGCGTTTATTAGTTTTTATAAGTAAAATATAATAAAATACTACTTTTTATTCTTAAAGAGTTAGAACAATATACCTAAAATAGCAAAAGTTAAAGCATTTATCTTAATATATATTATATATGTATTTTAAAAGTAGCGTAAGATAAGTATATATATAAAGTGTTACTTTAGCCTTATAAAAGTAGCATGTATATTCTTATTTTAGTAGAACAATTGTTTTTCTTTTAAGATATTTATAAGAGGTGCTATTTCTATAGCATAGTTCTTAATAAAATACTAATAAAAGTTTATAAATTTTTAAATAAACTGCAGCTCCTTAGTACTAGTAAATATAGGCTATTACTTAATAGTAGCAACACGCGCTAGATCTGCGCAAATACTGCTTTTTATAAGAACAAATTTTAAAAAATGAATTTTATTTAAAGTAAATGTGCACTTTTTAAGATTTATATATAACTTTACTTCTTATAAAAAGTTAAGTACAGCGTGTATAGTACGCTAGTATAGCGTAATGTTGTTATTATAAGTGTAAATAAAAATATTATTTAAATAAACTATATAAATATAATTTAAGTACTTTTTTAAAGCTTTAATAATATAAGCTTAAAAACTTGCTAAGGCGTTTATAAGCCTAAAAATTATAATAAAATATTCAAATTATTTGTATTATATTTTAAAAGTAGTTTTCTGCTTATCTTCTGCCTTAATTCTTAAATAATAGTAAGCGTTTATAAAATTTAGTATAGTGTAGTAGCGTACGCTTAATAGGCAGTCTAATGTCTTTCTAATTAGAGAGAGCAGGTAACAATTTTTTATTATAATAGCGTTAAGATTTTAATAATCTACGTAAAAGCAAAAAGTTCTATCTTTTTTAAGTATAAATAATATTAGAGCGCCTGCAGAGCTAGTACTATAGCAAATTTATCTTTTTTATAGTGCTTCTTTAATATATTTATAGAGCACTTAAAGCTTATAAAAAAAAATATAAAAAAGCTTATAAGGAGGTTCTTTGCCTTTTAAATAGAAATTGCGTAGTTTAAGCTTTTTAGCTATAAAAAAGTTTTAATAGCTTTATTATTAAAAATATTAGTATAATTTTATAATATGTTAGGTATGCGCTGCACTTGTGCTGTAAATATATTTAGTATATATACTTTAGGCTTAATATATACACTATTACTTTCAAGTACTTCTAGAAGGTAAGTTCTTAAATTTATAAGTTTTATATTTTTTAAGAATACTTTAGTAGCTACTAAGTTAATATTTACTTTTATATATTTTTAACGCTATATCTACCTTTTGTAGTTAACATAGATGCTTTTCTAGCTTAAGAAGAAGTTGCTAAGTAGTAGTAGTACTTTCTTTTTATTTACTTTATATATAGTAACTTTTGTAATACGCTCTATACTATTATTATTTATTAAGTATAGCTAAAGCTTATATACTATATATATTTTTTGCCTTTAAGGTCTAATTTAACTTAAGTAAAGAAGTTTTATATTTTAATTAAGTTTTAGATTTATTATTACAGCTATTTTTTAACTAATAAAGCTAATATTTACTTATAAATTTAAAATAACTTAAAGTTTTTTTTTTACTTTAGTTGCTAAACGTGCGTAACACATATACTACATTTCTAGTAAAATATTTATTAGTATATACTTTACTAACTTTAAGTTTATAGTAAGGCTTAAATTTTTTCTATCTAGTTTATATTAACTAAGACTTTATTAAAGTTGCTGCTTTAGCACTTATTAGCGTAGTATTTTTTTTCTAGTACTTAAAGCATATAATATTATTACTATTTTTCCCTTCTTAAGTGCGTCTAGTATAGTAGCTATAAAAAAGTTTTTTTTTTTGTTAAAGTACTTTAGTAGGGTAGATTATATGTAATAAGTACTTTACGTAAATTTTATTTAAGTGTAAATTTAAGTGTAATAAAGTTTTTTTTAGTTATAAGAATTTAATAGTAGTTAGTAATTACGTGCTATAGTTTAGGCCTTAGTTTTATAAAAAAGTACTAGACTTTTTATACCTTAGTATATATTAAAAGTTAATTTTTAAGAATATTAAAATAAGTTACAAATAATTCAATAGTTTAGTTTTTTACTATATAGCGTGCGTATGCGTAGTTACTACTTTAAAGCTATAGTTAATAAAGTCTAAAAGTAAGTTAAGTATATATTACTTAAAGTAGTTTTAAGTTAGCACTTCTTTTTTTATTTTAAAAAAATATTTAAAGTAAGCATACTAAAGCTTTTAAAGTTTACTTTAAGATACTATATTACTTAAATTACTTTATTACTATTTCTTTTAAATTCTTATAGTAGTAGCTAAAACGCTACTTTATAAGAATAAGTAAACTTATAAGAATTTTTAAAAGTTTTACTTTAGTATTTAGCTAAGTTTTTAAGTTTAAGCGCGTATTATATATATATAGTAAGTATTACTTTAAGTGCGTTCTGCGTGTAGAATAATATAGTTAGTAGTATTAATATATTTAGATTTTTTTTTATTTAACCTCTTTTAGTTGTGCTACTTTTTTTTCTAACTTCTAAAATTATTGCAAAAATTAAAGTTTATTATATTACTTTTTTATAGCGTTGATACGCTGTTTAAGTGTTATAAGTATGCCTTAGGTGCGCTTTTTAAGCTTCTTAGGTGTAGCAGGCCTTAATAAAGTTTAAGAGGAATTAGAGAGTTTAAATGTAGTAAAGCTCTAGCTTCTTTAATTACTTTAAGTATTAAATTGTATTAAGGAAGCTATTTCTAGACTATTAGCTTATAGGAGGAGGTATTAATTTGTAAGAGGTAGCTTTAGGCAATAGTACTTGCTTTACACTATAGAAGATAGTAAGAGATAGCTCTAGAATAATAATATATATATATTTTAAGCAATAATACCTGCTAGTATTATTAAGGGTGAGGAGCCCCTTATAAACACAATTGCAAGTGGGCGAGCTAACAAATAAGTGAGCTTGGCAGACCCAGCCAACACGCAACCATCCGTGACATCTAGTTATAATAGTAACAATTTCTAAGGTTATACTTTGCATAAGTATCGTAGCTTCGCTGTCAGCGATAGACAAGTAAAAGGTTTTGTGCAATAAGTTATTTCTTAGCCGTAGGCTAGCAATTATTAAATCTTGAAGAATTATGTTTTAGCCCTATCTTTAAGCTAAGGAAACACTCTTGTTTTATTTAAAGAAGTTTAAAAAAAGTTCTTTCTAAAAACTTTATATAACTCTTATATTACGAAAGGTATTGCTAGAATTTAGATATTACGCGCACAGAAATAATAGTGCGGTTAAATGGTAACCTTTCTTCTTTGCGCTATAGCTAGGGACGCGGCTTTTAGCGTTCTAAATTAGTTTTCCTCCTTGTTAACTAAGCGCGGTTAGAAGATCACTTCTCTTTACTTGCAACGAAAGCCGATCGCAAAGCACAGACACAGTGCTTCCTATTTGCAAACCGTGCGCACGTCACAGTTCCGCGAAATCTGGGGTAGTGTCCCGTTTAGGATGAGCTCGACATCCTACAATCAGCTAAGCGTGATCTCTATGCAACCGAGTTACCGCACCTTAATACCGAATGGCACTATGTCTCCACCTTGGCCGCATGTGGAGATTTGATGATGCATGATGCCAACAGACTGGGTGTAACTCTGCTAGAGCCCGCGTATCACTGGTGTACCTCGGTACTTGAATACAGAACAAGGAACAAGGGTTACTCGGCTGCATCCGACCGTCCTCGGTTCATCCCCTGAAACATCTGGAATAAGGTTCGCGTAACTGCAAGGGACTATGACATTGAAAACTTAATCCTCAGTTTCCTCTAGTCAGAATAACCCGGGGCTGGTGATGGCGATCTATTTGATACCGCGCCTGGGCGAATGGGGCAATGGGTCTGGGAAGGCTCACTTGTTAGTTTCTTAAATAGATTTAGAAAGCAGGGGTGTATACCAAGGATCGCGTGAGGGCACTTACTACTAACAACTGTTTTGATAAACAAATACGAATTGCCGATCCAGGCTTGGAATTGACGGGTTAACAATATGAGATGATGCAATTACTGGCCATCACGACTCAGGAGCGGAAGGCATATATACAGTCTCGACCTGGCCACATCTTCTGTCTATCGAACACACTTCCACTTCTCAATCGTCTTGAGACCGAATCAACCCTTCCTGTTCAATCCCCAAGTAACTAGCTTACTTAATGTTTCACATCCACAGCGCTCGCGGAACCCGCTATGCGGCCATCCTGTTAGGCGCTCTTGCGATCCACTTTGCGCCGCTTGTTCACGGTCTTCCTCGCCTGGCCGGCGAAGGAATCATGGCCGAGCAGCGGAGGGCAGCGGCGGATTCCCTTGTCCTTGGGCCACGACAAACCATTCCACCCGCTCTCGCTCAATTCCCATCGGGCCCTCTCAACCAGTTCCTCAGGCTTTTGAGCAGTTTGCCAGAGGGTGCAATGGCACTCGATGCCGTGGGCAATATATTGATGCCACTGCAGCAGGGCTTGGCCGATTCAGTCGGTATCGACACGACGAGAGAAGACTTGGCGCAAAATACTCCTTGCGCAGATGTTACCGTTATATTCGCTCGAGGGACGACCGAGCCAGGCAACGTGGGACTCGTGACGGGACCGCCGTTTTTGGACGCTCTCAGAAAGCAGATGAATGGCAAGTCCCTTGCTGTTCAGGGTGTGGAGTATCCCGCTGCCTTCGCCGGGTTCAACCTAAACGGCACAGAAGGTGTGCAGGGCATGTAAGTTGCTGCGCCGTCACCGTCATGCAGCTCGGACTGAGACTTGGGTGAGATGAATCACTTACAAACACTGACTCTATCTGCCTAGGACGGCCTTCATCAACAAAGCCACCAGTAGCTGCCCTAATACCAAAGTCGTCATGTCTGGCTATTCCCAGGGGGCACTGGTCGTTCGCAGCACTGCTGATGCACTGCCTACGGCAACGATGTCCAGGATTAACTCGGTAGTTACCTTTGGAGATCCAAGGAACAAGGTTGCTATTGCTGGCGCGGACGGGAAATCCTTGGTGATCTGCCACGCAAACGATAGTGTCTGCAATGGTGGCTTTATTAACATCGATCATCTTACTTACGGCGACGATGCCACTGCAGCCGCCCAGTTCGTGTTGGAGAAAGCTAGTGGTCAGTAGTATTCTATTAGTGATTCAAGCGTTTGCGAATCTAATGTTCTTCTGTTAGTCTAGTTCAACAGCGCGCAGAGTAGAATAAAGGATTCTTAGCAGGATAAAAGAATTAACAGATCACGGAGTTGAACAGAAGCAGTGTAATTCTCTTATGCAATGTATTCGTCGTAGAAGGCCTAAGCCGAAGCTATTATAAAGAGTTCGCTACCGTGTCCGTGCGCGCAATGCCCACCTCACCTGTCCGAAGCGGGTATAGACCTGCGCACGTCCGTAGACGCGTCGTTCGGGGGTAGTATGTACATCGTCTTTCTAGTCTTTGTCAACGCGAAACAAACAATCAGATATGGAGGTGAGAACGGTGTTATGCGTTGCGGAAAAGCCATCGATTGCGAAAGCAATTGCAAACCACTTGGGAGGTCAAGTGACTACCGTGTCCGTGCGCGTTTTGAGCCAGTTCATGTTTTGAGCCACCCCACCAAACTACCACCTACACAAATCGCGTCATAACTC
>WBOK01000774.1:0-11531 GCA_009289805.1 Alternaria gansuensis
TACTATCCTGCACAATGATCAGTAGTTCACTGATCATATATACCTTTTGGTTGTTTTGGCGTAGTGGTGCAGGGCTGCGTTCTAACATTTACTATGAAGCCTTAATTATAAGGACTAGGCTTAACTAGGACTCAGCTACGCTAGTCGCTAGCTCTAAGCTAGAGGTTACAGAGATCCGTGCTAGTATATATACTATTCTAGACTAAGATAACTATCTTAGTTCTTAATCCTCTTTTGTTAGAGGTGTAATAGCGTAGTGGTCTAGAGCTATGTCCTTACAGCATATAACGTAGTTCACTAGTAAGCGGCGCGCTCTACTAACATTGCGTGTTTTATACTATTTGGCACAATAGCTTAGGTAGCCTAGATAGCAAGAAGTAATATGCCTTTGTTATAAGTCTTTTGCGCGTTGCGTTGTGGTAGCATAGTAGTATTAGTCTAGTATAAGATAGAATTTTGGTAAGGCGCGCCGCTCACTAGTAAACTACATTAATAATAAAATTTATAATAAAGTATAACTAGCACTCTACTAACTAAGTTAAAAAGATAATCTCTTTAAGATTTAATAGCGAAGAAAAAACTTAATAAAGAAAATATCAACTAGCATACAAAAAGAGCACGTAAGTAGAGATAATCTAAGTGTTATAATAAAAGTAGCTAGAATATACGTATCTATATAGTAGAAGTTAAAGATATAAATAATAGTAATACTTTAAAATAGTTTATTCAACCTCTATAAATTGCAGTAAATTAAAGTATCATTACGGTATTAGTCTAGTATAAGTTACAATATGAGTAAAGTATCTCGCTTACTAGTAAACCATGTTATACTACATAATTAATAACTATAGATGTCACGGATAGTAGCGTGTTGGCTGGATCCGCCAAACTCGCTTATCGTTAGCTTGCCCACCTGCAATTGTGCTTATAAGGGGCTCTACCTGCAAGGATACCTGCAGGTATTATTGCTTAAAATATACACATGTTATTATTTAGAGCTATCTCTTACTATCTTTTATAGTGTGAAGCAAGTACTATTGCCTAAAGCCACCCTTTTACAGAATAATACCTCTTCCTACAGGCTAATAGTCTAGAGATAGCTCTCTTAACGCGATCTAATACTTAAGGCAATTAAAGAAGCTAGAGCCCTGCTGTATTTAAACTCTCTAATCCCTCTTAAACCCTATTAAGGCCCGCTACACCTAAAGAGCCTAAAGAGCGCACTTAAAGCGCACCTGCAACGCTTAAAGAGCATATTAACGCTATAAAGAAGCAACACAATAAACTTTAATTTTTACAACAATTATAAGAGTTAAAAAAAAAAGTAGCACAACTAAAAGAGGTTAAATAAGAAGAAATCCTAAATATACTAATACTACTAACTACATTATCTTACGCGTAAAATATACCTAAAGCAATACCTACTATATATGCGTAACACGCGTTAAAACCTAAAAACCTAGCTAAATACTAAGGCAAAACTCTTAAAGAACATTATAAGTTTACTTATTTCTGCAAAGTAGTGTTTTAGCTACTACTATAAGAATTTAAAAAAAATAATAATAAAGTAATTTAGGTAATATAGTATCTTAAAGCAGACCTTTAAAAGCTTTAGTATACTTACTATAAGTATTTTTTTAAAGTAAAAAAAGAAGTGCTAACTTAAAACTACTTTAAGTAATACATACTTAACTTGCTTTTAAACTTTATTAACTATAGCCTTAAAGCAGCAACCGCGCATACGCACGCTATATAGTAAAAAAACTAAACTATTTAATTATTTACAACTTATCTCAATGTTTTTAAAAATTAACTCTTAATATATACTAAAGTATAAAAAGTCTAGCACTTATTTATAAAACTAAAGCCTAAACTATAGCGCATAATTACTAACTACTATTAAATTCTTATAACTAAAGAAGACTTTATTACGCTTAGCTTTATACTTAAATAGAATTTACGCAAAGTACTTATTATGTATAATTTGCTCTACTAAAGTACTTTTACAAAAAAAAAAAAAACACTTTTTTTTAGCTACTATACTAAACGCACTTAAGAAGTATAATTAAGTGCTAAAAAAAAGAATACTACACTAACAAGTGCTAAGGCAGCAACTTTAATAAGGCCCTAGTTAATATAAACTAAATAAAAAAAAGTTAAGCCTTGCTAAAAACTTAAAGTTAGTAAAGCGCGTGCTAATAAATATTTTACTAAGAATATAGCGCGCGTGTTACGCACGTTTAGTAACTAAAGTAAAAAAAAAACTTTAAGTTATTTTAGACTTATAAGTAGATGTTAGCCTTATTAGTTAAAAAATAGCTATAAAGATAAATTTAAAACTTATTTAAGATGTAGAACTTTTCTACTTAAGTTAAATTAAACCTTAAAAGCAGAATATATATGTAGTATATAAGCTCTAGCTGCGCTTAACAAACAATAATAGTATAAAGCATATTATAAAAGTTACTGCGTATAAAGTAGATAAAAAGAGTATACTACTACTGCTTAGTAATTTCTTTTTAAGTTAAGAAAGTATCTGTATTAACTATAGAAGCTAAAAGTAGTGTTAAGAATATATAAAAGCAAACATTAACTTAGTAGCTACTAAAGCATTTTTAAAGAATATAAGACTTATAAATTTAAAAACTTACTTTCTAGAAGTACTTTAAAGTAATAGTGTAAGTATTAAGCTTAAGGTATATATACTAAATATATTTATAGCGTAAGTGCAGCGTATACTTAATATATTACAAAATTATACTAATATTTTTAATAATAAAGCTGCTAAAACTTTTTTATAGCTAAAAAGCTTAAATTACGCAATTCTTATTTAATAAGGCAAAGAACTCTTTTACAAGCCTTTTTATATTTTTTCTTTTTATAAGCTTTAAGTGCTCTATAAATACATTAAAAAAGCACTATAAAAGAAATAAATTTGCTATAGCACTAGCTCTATAAGCGTACTAATACTATTTATACTAAAAAAAAATAGAACTTTTTACCTTTATATAGATTATTAAGGTCTTAACGCTATTACAATAAAAGATTATTGCCTACTCCTTTTAATTAGAGAGATACTAGACTGCCTATTAAGTATACGCTACTACACTACCTTAAATTTTAAAAACGCCTACTATTATCTAAGGATTAAGGCAGGAAATAAGTAGAAAACTACTTTTAGAATATAATATAAATATTTTAAATATCTTGTTATGCCTTTTAGGCTTACAAATGCCCTACTAAGTTTTTAAGCCTATATTAATATAGCTTTAAGAGAGTACTTAGATTACATCTATATAGTTTATTTAAATAATATCCTTATTTACACTTATAATAACAATATTATACTATACTAGCGTACTATACACGCTGTACTTAACTCTTTATAAAAAGTAGAGTTATATATAAATTTTGAAAAATGCACATTTGCTTTAAACAAAGTTTATTTTTTAAAATTTATTATTATAAGAAGTAGTATTTATGCAGATCTAGCGCGCGTTACTATTATTAAGTAATAGCCTACACTTATTAGTATAAAGAAGCTATAGTTCTTTTTAGAATTTGTAAATTTTTATAAGTATTTTATTAAGAACTACGCTATAAAAATAGCACTTTTTATAAATATTTTAAAAAAGAAATAAGTATTTTACTAAAATAAAAATACATATACTACTTTTATAAGGCTAAAGCAACGCTTTATATATGCGCCTATTCTGCGTTACTTTAAAGATACACGTATAATTTATGTTAAAATAAATACTTTAACTTTTGCTATATTAGGTATATTATCTTAATTATTTAAAGATAAAAAGTAGTATCTTATTACGTTTTACTTACAAAAACTATAAAACGCTAAGCTAAACTATAAAGTATACAACTTTAAACTTTTAGCTATTATATAAAGTTTTAAGAAATAGTAGCACTACTTAGAAAGCGCTTAACACACTATTTAAGTATTAACTAATTATAATAACTTACGCTCTTTACGCGCTATATAAAAGCTAAACTAGTGTTAATCACGCTAGGCTCTATATTTAGAAGCTTTTAATTTTAAAGTTAAATACTACTTAAGGCGTATAAACCCTGCAGATAAACTATTAAAAAAAGTAAATTATAAATAAAAGAACTTATTATTAACTTAACTATTGCCTACACTGTAGAACAAACTTCTAGCAAAAGTAGAGTATAGTAGAATAAAAAGTTCTACAACTTAGCACAGCTAAAAAAGCGCATATAAAACATATATAGCTAATATTTATAAAATAAAGAGTATCTAAACTACTAGTGCTACAAAGTGCACACTATGCGTACTACGCTCTTTAGCTAAAGTATTAGTTAGTAGTAAACCTACAATAGTAGAGTTAGAAGCTCTAATAAATAAACTACACTAGTTATAATAAAAAAACGCTTTTGCTTTATAGTAGGTTGTAGACTCTATGCAAGTAGTATATATTTAAAATAGCAGTAGCGCGTAAGTGTAGCGTATTAATAATAAAGAAGTTTTAAAATACAAAGGTAGAATTTATATTCTACTAGAATAAGCTATTAGGTAGAAGATTCTATTATAGAATTATAATACGCGTATAGCAGGTTATTTTAGCGTATGTAAGACTTATAAGCTTATTAGTAGGCTATATTACTAGCTAGAGCTAGGCTATAATGTTTAGGATTATGTAAAGACCTATATAGTATACTAAAAAAGTAAAGCTCTAAGACATAGTAAATACAGTTAGTTATTACTATTACTAGTTCTTAATAAAATATTTAAAAAAGTAAGCTTTAATTTTGTAATAAAGCTACTACTAGCAAAAAATAATAGTTTAAGTTATATGTTTAATATAATTCTTGTAATTATTAACTACTTTTTAAAAATAGTAATCTATATACCTATATTAAAAACGTAAGATGCAAAACAGTTTGCAAAATCCTACTTTAAATATATTATTTTAAAATATAAAGTCTAAAAAAGTATTATATTTAATTATAGTTTAATCTTTACCTCTGCATTTTAGATAGAAATTGTAACGGCGCAGGCAAGACTTACGGATTAGTATCGGCAGAAGGGATCACGGCAAGGCATATAGGAGTGCGTTGTGATCCACAAAAGTGTAGGTCCGATACAGATAAGATCTAGAGACAACAGTGAGGATAAGAGAGTTGTAACATGTTTGTTACACTACCCCCCCTTCTAGTTGTTAGCTAGTCCTATAGCTGTATATATTTTTTAACATGTTTGTTGTTTGTTAACTTTATAACGTCTTTTTGTTATTGTTGTAGACTTCTAATGTGCAGTTACCGCGACTACAACCTAGAGCAGCGTTAGACCAGCCTTAAGCGTTTGCTGTTTTAATATTATAACAACAAGTCGCGTCTAATTTTTCTGCCTTTCTAAAACACCTTACACACACACACACATACACACACATACACATACACACACACACTATGCTGCTGCGCTGCCCCCTAAGGGCTTTACTAGAGGCGTATCGCCTTATTTGTCTGCAGTTAGTGCGCGCCTTCACGCAGGGCGTTCTTAGAGTTAAACATTAGTTTAACTTTAAGACGTCTAAGAAATGCGCTTATTGCGCACAGCAGAAGAAGAAGTGCTCTCCTGTAAGTTTAATATGTTTAACTCTTAAACTTAAGGCTAACTTAGTTAGGTGCTAGAGTACGTTAAAGAAGAGTTCCTTAAACTTCTTACTACTATAGACCTCCTCGCTGCTGCAGAGCACAGGGAGGATCTGGCAGAGGACCGCCTCCCTGCTAAAGAGTAGGTGCAGGCGGCGGCCCTTATCCTAGCCTAGAAGGTCTAGGTGACGAGAAGCTAAGAGAAGGAGCTGTCTGTAGCTTTGATCCTAGTTTTGACTTACTAGGTCCTTCTAGAGATCTAGGACGCTGTCTGTTTACTAGACAGCTAGGTTGCCTCTTTAGAGGCCTTTGCTCGCCGGGGCGGAACTGGCGGTAGTGGTCTAGTTGCTTCGCCAGGGGAGGAGGACGATAAGAAGCGCCTCTAGAGGGAGGCAGGGGAGGAGGAGGAGAGCAGTAGGCTCTCCTCCAACTCCTCCTCCTTTTATAGGAAGAAGAAGAGATCCTCCCCAGATCTTTAAGTGAGGGTAGGGGGGGGGACACTGTCTTTTCGCCATCAATCTAGTTGATGCTGCTTTTCGCGCGCGCATGGAAATCTTTGAAACCATTGACTACTGATCCCATCGCTTCGCTCTACTATAACCTACATGTCGCCTTCAAAACCTCGAGCAAATGTAGAGTCTTCAATGTCAGTATGGCTGGGCATCATCACAGTGAGCAAAGTGAACAATAAGGGATGTCGTTAGCAACCAGCTTTGATGTAAAAGACGCGGACGAGATGTGCAGTAGGAGCAAAGATGAACTTGCTACTGGCTGCACCTTGGCAAAATGAAGCAGCTCGATGCCCTGAGATGCCAAGCACTCAGCAGGGACAGAACAATCTCGGCGGTACCATTTACAAATTGTCGCCTCCTTTCTCATCAAGGCTCACTGCTTAACAGCCTCCTCTCTCATGCCAACTTTTCAAGCGCTTCAAGCACCGTGCAACAGGCGTTTGGCAAGTCCCGAGTTCGTTGGCAGATAATCGGCCGGCAATGTTAGAGTTCGCGTCGCAAGAGCCTTACCACGGGTCGAGGCAGGGCGTTCTTGATGAACTGAATCCAGGACGAGAAATCTGGTTCACTGAATACCTGTCTTGAATCATCCGGTATCTGAAACACTTCCAGGGTTTTCAAGTTGTGCCCTCACCTCTAGCATATGAGTATGGCTTCAGAGCGTGACGTTCGTCATGCTGCGGTCTTGAGCTTCTCAACAAGGCGGATCCTTTGTGGCCGATTCGAGAGACCTCGCGGTATCGAGGGACGGCAGTTCAGGGTTTGATGAGGGCAAAGGCATGGCGTTGTGAACAGACTGAGTGGGTGTTCGCTGGAGGAGACGAGGTTTTGGAATATTAGAGCGGGTCTTGCACAGCCAATGGGACACGTCGGAAGCGCTGTCGCCCCCGCGTCCAAATCTCTTTTCTTGCCACTCCGACTACGCTCAACCGATCGCAGCGGATTTCCAAGCAGCCACAGTTCCAAAGCAAATGTTTGGGTCTCGAGATTCCGTCTTAACGACGTCTTTTGATGTGGTAGCTGAGGCACCGTATCGATCCATGGCCTTCGGTCCGGAGGAACGCGCCATGCCAGGGATACCATGCGGCTAACAAAATCTCGCGAACTGAACACGACAAACAGATGTAAACATCATCTTCACCATACCAGTGACCCGCTTCCAGAGCCGCATAAAGTGTCGCGATCGTCGCACAAGTTCCCATCCTACTACTCCATTGCCACCATTATCTGAGCCGGCCTTCCGGACCGACCTAGAACATCAACCCGTCGCGCCATTTTGACAGCCCTTAGCTCCCGCAATATATCACGCCTCTGCATAACATTCTGGGTATCCTCTGCCTTCGATGCTGGGCAGAAATCTGATATACGGATATCTCGATGCATCTCAAGGGCTGCGAGCGTGTTGCTTTCTTCCCAAAGGCAGATGCGGCCGTCCTCGCGTCGAGACACGCTGCACCGGCAACATCCGAGCGCCCGACCACAATCGCACCGATACTTGATGTTGATAATGCCGATAAACCTCTTGATCCATGGACTGCAGAGCAAGTCGCAGCCGTGTATCCAGGCCGCCACGACATCTGGACACCGGCGCCCATACCTGCCAAAGCGCAATGCCCTTCCCAGTGCTTTGCGGACTGCTATCTCTTCCCCGTATTGACACGGAACGAGAGATTGAGGCTGACCTTACTCTACTACTATACGCGCGGGGCGCTCGAGGATTTAGAGTTGATGTCCCGCCTCCAAGAGAAGGTCTATCTTGCGCATGAGACAGTTGGCTGGGAGTTTGTTATTGCTGGCCTCCTCAACCACAGCACATACACCCGGATGGTCACTGTAAACCTCCCTCTCGCAATATTACCACGTCGCGAGAGTACCTGCGCCCACACCATCAATCAGCCGCCAGGTGTAAGTGGACTTTTATTTCTGCATCTAGGCTGTGACTAATGAAAACAGACTGTCTTCGCCTTGCAAAACATGGCCAATGACTGGCGCTTTGAAAAGTCGCCGCATGTCGAGCAGGGTGGCTTGCGCGCGTATGCCGGTGTGCCCTTGAGATTCGAAACCGAATTTGGAGAGCACGTAGCTTTTGGCTCCCTCTGTGTCGCTTCAAATTCTCCACAAGAGTCGCTTTCTAAAACAGTACAGCAAGCTCTTGCTAAACTCGCTGACTGGATTGTTGCGGACATAGTACACAGCGCGAGAGCTCGCCGTCAACGGGAACGCAGGCGAATGCTTGAGCTGCTCTCCCAAGCTCAGCAGCAGTGCGATGACCACGTCAATATGGAGGAAGCGATACCTCGGATGCTCCAAGAAGTCTACCCCAATACGGAAGTCAGTATCGATCAGATTACAGACAGCCAAATCACCCTTGATGGTGGTACAAGCTTTCACACTTCCGAATTGGAACAGGGCCTTTGGGAAGACACCGCTTGTAAGTGGCAATATACAAATCCAACTGGAACATTCATTGACCTTGCACCCACCCCTACACAGACTTTGACTATGCCATCGAGAAGCTAAACCATTTGGATATGACTGCGCCCCGCGCTTTACGAGCTATTGCGGCACAGTGCACTACTCAGCATGCGGCAATGTTCCTCGTAGTAGCTAGCAACGATCTCAAGATGATTTTTGACGATATCGATTCGTGGTTCGTACACGTGTGTGCAGTAAGTAACGATACATCAACCTCTTGTAGTGGATGTTAACTGATTCATTCCCACGCCCAGACAATATTGTGTCGTTATTGGCAAGGCCGCGCACTCCAGGAGGCACTCAGTGCCAAGGAAACATTTCTCCGCGGTATTACACATCAACTTCGAACACCGATACATGGTATCCTTGGGTCGGCCGAGCTTTTGACGGAAGAGCTGAAATCACGAAACGTTGTCCCTTCGACGGCCGCTTCGTCACCCACTGGCAGCCCGGACGTCGAACAGCTAGGCCCTTACACCTATATCAAGACTATCAAGACTTCAGCAAGAGAGCTCATCTCAACAGTTAATAGCCTCATCAAGTTGAATCAATGGGCTGATATTGCGAAAGCGGAGCGCGTTCTCACGATGCACACAGTCTCAGAGATCGAGAACGCACTGCTCAAGGAAACTCTACTAGGACTCTCGGACGATCTATCGACAAGACCATCGATTTTGATTCACCACCATCTTCCGCCGAGCTGCGACCTGCTCACGATTGATTTGCGGGTTTTTCTGGACTGCATTCAGCCACTCATGGTCAACGCTGCTCAGAACGCTGCCGGCGGCATGGTAGCAGTGACCTTGTCAATCACGGAAGGCTGCCAGTCTCTTGTCGTCGATGTCGAGCATAGTGGGCGCAAGACACCCAAGGGAAACTATGACCGCGTGTTTAATGCCCACGAGAAAATCAATCTCAGCGGAAGCGAATCTGCCTTGGGATTGACGTTGGCGAGCAAAGCAGCGACCCTTCTAGGTGGAGAGATCACGCTGATGAGTTCGAGCCAAGGCCCAGGGTCGCACATCAAAGCTACGTTCAACGAGCCCATCTGTGCCAGCTCACTACCAGCGTCTCGTGCAGTAAAGGACAGGTTCACCCATCTTCCATCAGCTTTTCATCACCTTGCTTCGGAGTCCTCAACATCATCTCTAGGTCACTACTTCACTCAGTATCTCTCAAGTGCCGGCTGGTCAGCGTCTAAGAAGCTTCATGACGCTTTCGTCATCGTCGACTATACACCAAATCTCGCCGAACTCTATAAGCACGCTTCGAGTATAAACGCGGATCAGGTTGCGATTTGCCTCGTTCCGGAATGCGCATGCTTTCTCGACTTCCATACTGAACGTGTCAGACGGCAGGGGAACGTTGTGTACGTTCTAGGCCCATTTTTGTCGGAAACGTTCGAACAAGCGCTGGAGTACGCAGATGCAATCTCGGCTGAGTTCCGATCGCCTACTCTAGATACAGGGGTCTGCGCAGCCGGCGGGGTCGCCATTGAGCCTTTCAGTCCATCTGCTGCACCCCAAACGAACAACCGTCCAACACTTCCATCCGAGCGGGGCTCTATATTTCCAGAGAAGCTACAAACGGAACTAGTGCAATCTGTACGGAACTTGCGCATTCATACTAAGCCTTCGCTTGCTACGACACAGGTCTCGGCAACATCGAACAAACCCTTGACACTACTTGTTGACGACAACGCCGTCAATCTCCGTCTACTAGAAATGTACTGCGGTCGCCGTGGCATTCCATTCCGGAGCGCAAAAGATGGGCAGCAGGCTGTCAACATCTTTTCCGACGCTCTTGTACCCAAGCACGATCCGCTGTTACGACAAGACCTACCCCCACAACCTTTCAACCTTATCCTGATGGATCTTCAGATGCCTGTGTGTGACGGCATCGATGCAACAAAACAGATACGACGGCTGGAGAAACAGCATAAGCAAGAGAGGAGTGTTTTGTTTATTGTTACTGGTCAAGACTCTTCAAATGATCGCAAAGCTGCAGACGAAGCTGGCGCAGACGAGTTTTTAACCAAGCCAGTAGGGCCTAAAGTCCTTGATCAATGGGTGAAGAAGTGGTACCCTGATGTGGACTTACACTGAAGAACCGATGTACAACCTTCTATCTCAAGGTGGGACTTTCGACGACCCAACAGGTCCCCATATCCCTAAAGTAGATACGCACATATATCGCAATTCTCTCAAAAGATGTGTCTAGGAATCCTGTCCGATGAGACTGCTTTTTAAGCAAGAGATTGCTCATTCATTTGATGGTCGGAAGTCATACACCAAGGAACATACAGATGGCCTCGCAAGAATGCGCGTCTGTTGAGACTTCGAAGAGCAACGCATGGTAGTCGTCACAGATATGGATCGCTGCATCGTCAAGAGAAAACCTATCGAGACGAGATGCTTGATGGGTAGCGGGCCATTTGTACTCGCAATTCCTCTTACTCGAGGGGCATCTTCTTGTATGGGACGTTCGAGTTCTGGAAGTCAGGAGCAGTTCATTGTCTAGAGGTCATCGCTACTCTTGGATCATGATGCTTTATGGAGATATTCATCAGGCCGAGAGACGGTTTTGAACAGAGATATCGCTGCCTGATCGGGTTCGGGATAAGCACGTCTGTTAGAGTGTGTTGGTGCATACATGCCAAGATTTGGCACAGTCTAACTATGAAGAGGAAAAATCTAAGTTAGTATAATAATCTATATTCTAGCTAAGGCTACTAGTATATTTTTAACCCTTATAGCGTTTGTAGTAAAGAAACCCTTTTTTTACTTATAAAATATGTTTCAATCTAAATTTTTACTTTTTATTAATTTACTGTCAGAGAAGGCCTGGTCAACCTTGATGATATATACTATCCTGCACAATGATCAGTAGTTCACTGATCATATATACCTTTTGGTT
>WBOK01000777.1:0-11700 GCA_009289805.1 Alternaria gansuensis
ATCTTTACTTTCTAGATGTAGTGTAATCTAGTTGTATCCTAAAAACAAGTCTATTAGTAAGATAATCTTATATTCTACAAATCTTTTAAAGAATTTAATAGCTATTAGTAGTAAGTTTATATTTTATATAGTAACTGCATTTATTCTTTGCGCATTGCTAATCTATTAAACGCCCTTATCCTTATTCAGTACTAGGTTGTTACGAACCTAAGAAGAGAGAAGGTACAGACTATGTATAAAGGATAGAGGCAGGAACAGATCCTAGACTACCTAAACAAAGGACAAGCCTTGGCGTGCTAATAGATAACGCCACCCCGCACCAGGCACGTGATCCCACAGGCCTTGGCAGAAATCCTTTATAAAACAAGTTACATGCGTCCTACAATGTACTACAAAATCCTATTACGTTCTACGCATAGAATAGCATAGGATTCTATAGGACAGCATAAGATTCTATAGAATAGTAAAACACTCTCTTAGTATATAGTAGTAAGCATTAAGCCTTTATAGATTAGTGTATTTAACTTTAAGTACAATCTTAGAATTATTTAATTTTTAACTCCTTTATATTATCACATTATTCTACTAAACGTGCTAACACAATCTTGTACTATTTATATTAGCTTACTAATTATGCTGGTACAACCTTTATCTATTATACTTACTTATTTTAAGAGAACTAACATAGATTATTTATAGATAATCTTTACACTTTAAACACCCTTAAGATAAGTAACACCGTAATAGATACCTCTACTAACATCCTAACTATAAGAACAACTACGTAAGCTAACAAGCCTAACACCTACTATAATAAATGTAATATGCTTAAGAAATAGCTACTCTCAGTTAACAAATACTTCTATATTAAAATAGCTAAAATTAATAATAACAATATAGTTGTATAAACCTCTCCGTTTCTACAAAAAGCTGCTAAAAAATAGGCTAATTCTATTCTTTGTTAATACATAAATATTACAATTAACAACAATATTAACAAAATACTTATTAAAAACTACAACAACTTTAAAATAGAAATAATAAAGATATTCTTACCCTTTAAGGAATTTATAGTAGCAGAATAAAGAATTTAAAAGTTGCAATAAACGCACTCTATAGCTAAATATACAATAGAGTTTTAGCAGTACTAAACAGTTATTAAATAGGACAACAACGCTTTAATATAGATATACTAACAAGGTTTTAAACTAGCTGTATAAGTAGAACTTATGTAAAGCAGAGCTACTCTTAACACGCTTAATAAACTTATAGCTAAGGCTATTTAAGTAGACAACAATTCTTATAAGCTAAAGTTAGAAGAACAACTATTTATACAAGAAAATTGTACACTTAGAAATATAAACGCTTAACTCTATTAAACATTCTAACGTTTATACTTTAACTAAAGTTAATAGCAAAACAGCACCCTTAAGACCCTAAAATATTATATAACTAATAGCTATAAGCTATACACTTTAACAACCTTAATAAAGGACTTAGGAAGAACAAGTTTTAAAACAATAATAGTAGTAAGAAAAGGATTACTTGCTATATATATAGCAGAGAAGGTTACATAAAATAAAACTGCTAAAGCCAAAGTAAAGTAACTTAATAACTAAATGTTATTTACTATGCAGCATCTAAAAATAACTTAGAAGAAGAATAGAACGTTATTACTCTACCTACTGTTATAGTCTAAGAACAAGACAAGGCAACTATTAAAGGGCTAGAAGACTTAACTATAATTATACTAAAGGAAACTTCAAACAAAGACGTTTTTAAAATAATACTTAAAAAAGAAGTAACCCTAGAAAACTAAACTAAGTATAGCAAGATAGCTAAGTTTTAAGAAAGCTATTAACTCTCTACACTAATTAATAAGAAGCAAACACCTCTAACAAACTATAAGCTATAAAGAAAATGAATACTTTACTAAAATAACTTAGACAACTTAAAGAAAAGTCTACTAAACTCTATAGTAGAAGGCTTAAAGAATATATGTATTTTATAAACTTATATAAAAAACTGCCAAAAAAACACACTCTATTAGCTAACCTAGACAGAATATATAATTTTGTATAGAAATAAGTAAAGGATGCTGAAGTATTATAAAATAAACTTATGTATTAGCTCTTAGATTAAGAGCAGAAAGAAATTTACAAAAAACTTTAGGCAACACACTAAAAGTATAAGGTATAAGAAGTTAGCTGCAATAGCATATACTATTAAATAGATCTGCGTAACCTAAAACACGCAAAGTACTTATAGATAGCATATAAATATCATAGCTGTACTATTTACTACTTAGACAAGTACAAATTAAAATAGTTTTTTAAAAAACTAAAAGAAATACCTAGATGCAAATACTTATAGTATAACTGCCCTAATAACAGATACGCAGTATACATTTAAAATAAACAACATAGCCTATGCTTTTAACAACATAATAATTTAGAAGAAACCCTGCAAATGCACATAACGCAGTAAAAAAATTATAAGAACAAAACTTATATATAAAAATACAACTAGCTCTTATAGTATAAATACTTTAACATTAAATACAAACTATATATAGTTGCTAAAAACTTTTACAAATTTAGCATATAATCTTTTTTAGATAAATGCCTAAAACACTAAGAACTACTAAAGAGATTATTGCAGTAAATCTCCTAAGTCTTCTTAAGCTACTAGTAAAGCTTAATAAATATTAAATAATAGCATTAGTAGATTCTAGCTTCTAAGCCAACTTTGTTTCCTTTTAAGTAGTGTAAGTAGCAGGTTTATAAACACTAAAGAAACAAGAACTCTACCTACTATATATAGCTAATAGTTAGCCTATGCTAGGCAAAACAACTGTTACACATAAAGTTAATAATATAATGCTTAGTATCTGAAAACATGAGAAAAAGTTAAACCTAGACGTTTTTAGATTAGCTACCTATAATATTATATTAAGAATTTCTTAGTTATAAGAACATAATTTGCAGATTAACTAAAAGTTAAAGAAGTTCTTATTTAAGTGCCATAGACTAGACGCAACTATAAGCTAGCTTATGTATTGAACAACTATAATAGTAAATAAGAGAAAAATTTACAATATTGCTAAAGGATAGCAAACCTTAACTAAGAACAGCTTTATAACATAAGAGTTTAACTTAACAAATACTAGCAAAGCACCTTTAAGTTATAAAGTTAGAGTTTTAAAGCAACGCCTAACTCTAGATATTCTAAGAAAGTATAAAAAAATTTAGCACTTCTTTATAGAAGTATTTAATAGCAAAGCCTTACTAAGACACTAACTTTAAGACTACAAGATTATTTGAGAAGAAAAGAAGACTCTACTCTTTAGGCTAATTTATTAATTATTAAAGATAGAACTAAAGAGACTAAGGACTTAGCTAGATAAAAATTTAAAAAAAAAATATATTAAACCTTTAACGTTGTTAACAGGATTTTCTATACTCTTTATACAAAAAAAAAATAGGCTACTAAAAATATGCGTTAACTACTAGAAACTTAACAACATTATAGTAAAGAATTATTACCTATTACTAAATATTACAGAGCTTTAAAATTAATTATTTTACGCTAAGGTCTTTAAAGTATATGACCTCTAAAATTAATACTGCTTTAATAAAATAAAGAAAAGTAAAGAATAAATGACAGCGTTCTAAACATAACACAGACACTATAAATATACTATTATGCTGTTTAGGCTTATAAACGCCCTAGTAATATTTTAAAAACTTATTAATAATATGTTAAAAGTATATTTGAATATCTTTGTTATAGCATACTTAAATAATATTTTTATCTACTCTAAGAACTTAAGGGATTATATAGGACATGTCTGTACAGTACTAAGGTGCCTAAACTAGTTTAACCTTTAAATTAAACTAGAAAAATACAAATAATATAAAGATAAAGTTGCTTTTTTTAGATATTTAGTAGAAGCATAAAAAGTATAAATAAGTAAAAAAAAAAATGTTAGTAGTTAAGAAATAGCCGCAACTAATAATAGTAAGAAAAATAAAATTATTTCTAGAATCTTTAAACTTTAACTAGTAGTTTATTAGAGACTACTATAAGATTGCTATTCTATTAACAAGACTTATATGGAAGAAAATACATTTTAAGTAAAGTAAAAAAGTAAAAGACGCCTTCTAGACGCTTAAAAAAGCAAGTATAAAATTACTATACTTTTATATATTCCAAGTAGAACAACTATTACGCTTTAAAACTAACGCATTAGACCTTGCGCTAGAAAGCTACGCTAGTTAGCTATAATAAGGCAAATAGCACCCTATTGTATACTATTTATAAAGACTCTCTAGACTAGAAGAACAATATAATATCTACAATAAAGAGCTATTATCTAATATTACATGCTTATAGTATTAAAGAGTATAAGCAAAAAGCTGCTTAAAACTTATAATATTTATAGATTAAAAAAACTTAGTTAACTTTACAACTACTAGAGTACTTAACTAATAACAAGTAAAATAGTTAGAATTATTTAAATAATATGATTTTAAGATTATATATATACTAAAAAAAGACAATAGTAGAGCAAATGTTTTTAGCTAAGAACATAATATTATAGAAACTAAGAAAATTATTAATACTGCAATACTTAAGATTAATAAAAACAGATTATTAGAACTAGCAAAAACGCTAAACCTAATTTTTTAAATAATATACAACGTACTAATCAAATTATAAAAAGCTATTATTAAATAACACTACAACAACTCTATATACAGTTACTTTAGTATTACTTAAACTATAAAATTCCTTAAAAGAAATTACAAGTTTCTAGAAATGAAAAATAAAATTAGTTTTTTTATTGCTAAATGCGCAGACTGTTAGAAGAATAACCATAGTACCTACGCACCTAACAGAGAAATATAAGTAATAAAGTTACCTAACGCACTGTAGTTAAATATCTTGATAGACTTTATTACAGAACTACTAGTTTTAAAAGACTCTATTACTAAAGTAGCTTATGACGCAATTCTTATAGTAGTTAATTAATTTATAAAATAAGCAGACTACATCGCCTTTAAAAAAGATTTTATAGTAGTATAGCTAGCACACATTATTAACAACTAAATTATTAGACACTACAGCATACTAAAGTTAGTAATGAGTAATAAAGATTAGCTCTTTACTTCTAACAATTAGACAATATTATAAGCTATAATTAAAACAAAATAAAAGCTATCTACAGCATACTATTTACAAACAAATAAATAAACAGAATGAATAAATTACGTAATAAAAACCTATCCTAGGATATATATTAATTAACAGCAGAATAATTAGGTATTACTACTATTTATAGCATAAATAGCATACAATAATAAGATTTTAAAACCTATAAAATAAATACTGTTTTATATAAACTATGAAAGACACATAAATTTTTTTACACAAACATTTCTAAGCTAGAAAACAAAAGTAGCTATAGCTACAGCTAATAAGCTAAAGATAGTATATAAGTTACTTAAAACAATACTTAAGAAGGCTTAATGCTAAAGCATTTTATATATTAACTAAAAATAAAAAATAGCACCTTAGCTAAAAAAGAGGGAGAAAGTATATTTGCTAATGAAAAATCTCCGCACTTAATAACCTAGCAAAGAGCTTAATAACATTAAGGTTAGACTATTTTTAATTTTAGACTAGAAGAGACTAGTTACATATATACTTAACTTTCTACCTAATGCAAAAATCTACCTAAAATTCTATATCAATATATTAGAACTAGCAGACTTGAAAACGCTATTATAAAAAATCTTTTATTTGAAAACAAAAAAAGATAATGTCTTTAAAGTTAAGAGAATTCTTACACACTAAGCATAGGACAACAGCAAAAAATACTTAGTTAAATAGTTAAAATATTTAAATAGCAAGAATATATAAGAACTAGATATAAACTTTATACATTATTGCTAACTACTTACATAGTACTATGCGACTTACTTAAGAAGCTATTAAAAGTAGAATTATCTTCTAAATAAGTAAAAGAGAACGCGCTCTAATTCAACAACAGCGTGCTAGGAATTAGGCTACTTTTTAGAATACTAACCTTAGACAAGCCTTTACGTGCTAATAGATAACACTACCCCGCACTAGGCACGTACTCCTACAGGCCTTGGCAGAAATCCTTTATAAGATAAGTTACATGTGTCCTACAATGTACTACAAAATCCTACAACGTCCTACGCATAGAACAGCATAGGATTCTGTAGAACAGCATAGAATTCTGTAGTATAGTAAGACACTCTCTTAGTATATAGCAGTAGGCATTAAGCTCTTATAGCTCAGTGTGTTTAACTTTAAGTGCAATCTAAGGATTACTTAATTCTTAACCCTTCCGTGTTATTACATCGTTCTACTAAACGTGCTAACACAACCCTGTACTATTTACATTAATCTACTAATCGTGCTAGTACAACCCTCGTCCATCGCACTCACTTATTCTAAGAGAACCAACACAGATCATCTACAGACGATCTTCACATAGGTACTATAGATTTTAATACTAACTATTACATCGTTCCTATATTCCTTAATTTAGGCGGACATAAACTATATCTACTACCTACAGTTCTAATACTTTTAGGACAGCAAAGCCTCGCACTTACTAAGCTTTATATAGTATTGTTTGTATCCTGTATAGTGTGCCGGTGCATAAGGTAATACCCTACTGCACACTAAGTTAGTGCTCAACCACGTGATCTTAAGGTATATAGCCTCTTCCGTGCAACATAGAAAGAAGGTGATCGATTGTCTGTTCACTCGACAGCTGGGCTCCTGCACTGTACTATCAAATAGGCTTCTTCTTCTACTAATAGTCTTTATACTTAACCCACAATAAGATTATTATCTTACTAACCTTATTATTGCATAATCTAGTGTCTAGTAATGTCTTGCCCTTATAGCAGTATATCTTTATACACTCTAACACCTATATAAATAGCAAAGCCTATAGAGACATACTCTACTACTTAGTGCCTAAAAGAACTAGTGCATAATTATTGCAAGAATTTTATAATCTTATAAAAGCACAGAACTTAGGAGAGCACTTAAAAAGCTAGAATTCTAAGGAATATTACTAGATATACTTTTAGGGGGTTAGCACTATCCACTACTACAGACTACGTTAAGGACTATGTTACCTAAGTTAGCACTAACAATAACTAAGAAAAAAACAAAAATCTACTAATAAAATAAACATATGTTAATAAATACTTACTTAAAGTCTATATAGCAAATTAAAGGCGGCAAACTATCTAGTAAAATAGAGGTAGTTTAATATACATTTTAAACGCTGACTTAAAGTCTACCTAATAGAATAGAGGTAGTAACTTATTTAGCAAAATAGAGACGGGCTTATATGCGTTCATAATAAGAAGCAAAAGTTTTATTTATTAAAAATTAGAATAAAACTGGCAGCTTACAACTAAATATGTCTAAAAACGCAAATTTAAAGTATCTGTCTAGCGAAAAAGAGACGTTACTAACAATTAAAATGGCACAACTATAAATTAAGAACTACTAAGTAAAAATTAGAGTATAAATGAGGCAAGCATTCATATAACTACTCTTAATAAGTAAACACTACAAAGAATTTAAAAACAAATTTTTTGTTTTTCTTAAGAACTAAACCTCGTCTGCTATATTACTAACTAACTACTAATAACTATCTAAATAAATAACTTTGATATGTTTTACTATACTATAGATAATGAAGAAGATCTAGAAGTTAGGTTAAGAACAAGAAGGTAAAACGCTTTCTTCTACTAGTTCTACAGCTGCTAGTCCTATGTTACTATTAATATAATTAAGCTTAGTTATTAATACTTTAACTACATCTATGCACAACTTAGTTTTATAGATAGTTTAACTAAGACATAGTATACTAGTTTCTACTAGGAAAGATGTTACTAAATTCTTAAAAGACTTTAACAGACAAGCTAATAATAAAGAAATTTATAATTTTATAAAAGTTATTATTCTACTAAACTATTTTTATAACAAAAATGAATTGCTCTTTTGCATCTTAAAACGCTTACCTAGATACATAGAAAGAAATTAGTTTAAGTTATAAGTAAGTATAAAAAATAGTAGAAGAATAAAGATACTACTATTACGATAAGCAAATGCTTTTACATTTAAGCTTATATTAATAAATGTGTATAAAACTAGCTTAAGCTAGTAGAGTATTAAAATTATTTCACTTCTATTACTAATGCGTGTATTAATAATAAGCAAATCCCTTAGAAGAAGAAAAGTATTCTTTTCTTTTAAGGTTCACAACAGACAGATAAAAATGTTGTTATATATTATATGCCTACTACCTCTAATCGTAATAATTAGAATATATATAAGTTAGATTTAATTTAATGCTTGCTTAAATCCTACTGCAAGAAAATAAAAAGCCTAAATAAGATTTATTAGCTAGAATAAGGAGGCGCAGATGCAGAAATGCGCTAAACTATGCTATCTAACTAGCGTACAAGATTGACTTTTAAGAAAGTAAAAAAAGCAGCAGTTAAAATTAGCAAAGCACACAAGAAAACAAGCATACTAGAAAATATTAACTTAAAAGTAAAAGACCTTTTTAAGTATTTAGGCAATCTAAAGCTTAGATTATTTACTATTAATATACTTAAAGCTTACTTTATAACTAAAAAACTCTTAAAAAAAACCTGCTAATCACGCAAAATATATCGCATGAGCAATAAATACTAAACTTATAAGTAAAAGAAATTATAGTTTTTCTGTTACTAACATGAAAAGAAAACTTCTAAACAAGACAAGTGCGGTATACAAAATAAATATAAAAACAAATGCCTTTCATTATATATATATTATTATAAGGCACAACCTTAAAGATTACAAGCTATACTAGACTTTAAAGTAGATAAGATAGGTTAATTTTAACTAAGATATTGCAGCTAAAAAAGGAACTTACTACTTTAGGCTACTATATAAACGTCTAAGAGAAATTCTAAGATAGCTACTATAAACCTAAGTTCTATCATAGTTAAAAGCAAAGATCCAAGAATTCTACAACATTACTAATAACGTACTTAATTAGCTAGCCTTTAGTGTAATATCTAAGAAGTTTATAAGTAAAGACTCTTAACTAAGCTTAAAGTATAGAGGTAAATCCTCTAGCTTAGTAAAGGTAGCAACTAGTTTAATAGACTAAAGTTTCTAAAATAATGTTTCCTAGTAGTTTTAATAGTTCTAAAAATAGCTATATCATTTCGCTATAAATTAATGTATTAATAAGCTTCATAATATTAATGCTGCTAACATTATAATAAGAGGCAGGCAAAACATATTTTACAATATTTTTAAGTTAGATGCTGCTACACGCTTGAAGAAAAAGAGCTTTTCCCTCTACTAAGATTTTAATTGTGTCTAGAAAGAAGAAATAAAGAAACAAAAAAAGCTTAACAAAAATACAAGCACCTAAGAAAGTAATAGAATAATTTAAAGTAAAACTATAATCTCTAACTTACAGCTTAAAAGTATATAGTTTCTATCAAAAGTTATAAAAATTAAAATAGTTTTTGCAAGTTAGCTTTATAATATACTATTTTTAAATATTAGGCTGCTATAGCTATCTTAGTAAGATAACAACATATTAGCTAATCTAAAGCACCTACAGCAAGGATAGAAAGAAAAAGCTATAAAGTTTATAAATGCGCTCTCTAATTTTAAGTTAAAAATAATAATAAAAAGTTAACTATACTGCATTACAACTGCACTACTTAGATAAAAAGTGCAAGAAGTTAATATATATAACTTTTAGAATAAAATAACATTTAAAAACAACTATGCAACTTTTTAAATTTTAATATTAGCGTTGCAGATAGCTTAAGAACGCTTAATATTATAACTAGTATGGAAATTATAGAATCTAAGTGTAATTTAGTGTACCTAGAATTTGTTCTAGCTGCTAATTAGCTAAACAAGAGTACAAGCTAAGAATACTTAACCAATAAAATCTTACTAATTGTACTAACTATTATGAGCCTATATTATAACATAATAAATATATACTAAGTAAATACTTAAACTTAACATAAGATGTATAGAAAAAGTAATTCTTAGATTAATAAGTTAGACAATATCTTTACTAAAAGAGTTTCAAAAATTTGGTAAAGGAATAGATAAGTCTTTACTTAAACAAACCTACTAAAATACTAAGTTATAGTTACTAGCAACTTCTTAAAGTGCTTAATTAATACTAAAGCGCAAATAAATATCTTAAGACTAAGTACTGCACAGGCATTAAAGATACTATATAAAATAATAAAACACAGACTAGGATAGCTATCTCATAGAGTTACTTTGGTTAATAGAACTTCTAACCTGTTTTTTAGTACAGCATTTAATATACCTATATAAATAAATATAGTTACTATTAAAACTATATTTAAGATTATTGCTAATGTTGCTAAATTTATAATTTTAGGAACACCTTAGTGTGCATACGCAAGAATAGTAATATACTTTAATACGTTTAGAGAAATTATATGCTAAGTTCTTTTTAAAAATAGCACTAAGAACGCAGTCTTTATTATATCTAATTCATTATTAAGCTACCCTGCGCAAACAATTAGAAATAAAGCTTTTAATAATAATTTTGACAAATAGACAGTAGGTAATATATAAGTACACGTAGTTACTAATATAATAAATGGTAGGCTGCAAGCAGCTGCAGTAAAGTATATACAGGAAGCTATATAGTTAGATCTAATAGCTAGATTTCGCAATTTTAATATGCTGTACACAAACAATAATGAGTATAACTGAATAGTTTAAATAAACTAAAGATTTATACACATAGCTAGAAAATTAAAAAACTTTTTAAAAAACTATAGTTTTAGCAAATTTTTAATTATGGGTAAGCCTAACTAGCAACAATTATAAGAAAGGCTACTTAATAACTTCTAGCAATACTATAGTTTCTACACTATACACAAAACTATAGACAAGAAAGTTTAACTTATTAATCTTTCTTAGCAAGAGAAACGAATAAAATCTAGATAAGAAGACTAGAAAATGAAAGCTATAAAAGGTTAGCTCTTTTAAAAAAGCATTTATAATATTAGTACTAGACTATATAATTATTTGTTTCAACTAAGATATACTATTTTTTTACAAAAGACAAGATTTACTAAAGAACAAATCAGTAAGCTGTATGTAGGGCATTACTTATAGCTTCTAAAGAGGAAAATATTTATATATATAGTCTTTAATAGAGAAGGAGCTCTCTTGTAGCAATTTAAGAAATCAGGAAGTATTTATCTAGATATATGCTTACTATACAAGATACAGGTAATTCTATATAAAGCTTAGTAAGTGCAAGGCTTTGCTGTCCTAAAGGCATTAAAATTGCAAGTAGTAGATATAGTTAATATCTACCTAAGTTAAAAAGTATAAGAACAATGTAATAGTTAGAATTACAATTTATAGCACCTAGTGCTAAAGAAAGATAAATGCGTTTAATAGATTAGCAATGCGCAAAGAATAAATGCAGTTACTATATAAAATATAAACTTACTACTAATAGCTATTAAATTCTTGAAAAGATTTGTAGAATATAAGATTATCTTACTAATAGACTTGTTTTTAGGATACAACTAGATTACACTACATCTAGAAAGTAAAGAT
>WBOK01000779.1:0-10383 GCA_009289805.1 Alternaria gansuensis
AATAAAACCTGCAATAAAAAAAGGTAAGTTATATATACTTTATTTTTCTATTTAGAGGCTTATTACTCTATATTTAAATTTTAAAGTCAAAGTCTTTCTCTATATATTTAAGCAACTTACTAACTTCTATATAAGCTAGAAGTTTTAGTAAGATAACACTAAAATTTATAAAACTGCAGAAGTTTTATCTTAGTTTTCTAAAAATAAGATATTACTTTTTAAGCATCCTGCTTATAGTTCTAATCTAAATCCTATAGAAAACGTGTAGGCTTTACTAAAAAACGCTTTAGCTAAAAGGCCTATTGCTTCTTTAAGTATAGAAAATAATAAAAAAAGTATAGCAGCCTTTAAGGCTGCTATAAACCATGCTGACTAAGCAGCTTACTAAGCAGTCTATTCTAAAGAAGAGGTTCTTGGCTTTTCAAATCACTAACTCTTTTTAGTATAGCCCTTGTAGTTATGGAGATATAAATCTTTGAAAACTATAACTTTCTTGATTTCTTTTGTTTTGTCACCCCTCTGTAAAATAAATTTAATTAATTTTAGCAAATCTAGAGTTATAAGCTCTAAAGTAGCTTTAACTACACGTAAAAATAAAATCTAAGTGTAAAGTTAAATAATATAAGTAAAAGTAAGGTTAAAGTTAATTTAGTTGTCTAGTTAGTGCGGTCTAAGTAGAACCTACAAATATTTATTAGTTTTAGTAGACTTTAGGTTTTTTATATCCTGCTTGCGCTGCGAAAGAATATCCGCGCAAGCGTTATTCTTTCTAGAGGTATATAAGATGTAGAAAAAAAATAAAGTAAGTTCCTAAGCCTAATATACTTACTTAGCGTTTAAGACCTTTGTTGTTATAAAGTACTTAAGTAAACAATAGTCTTAATACATATTAATTCTAGAGTAGGCTAGTACTAATTTAGCTCGCTACTTGCTAAACGCTATAACAATAGCAAAAAGTTCTTTATTATAAATTTCTTAATTTAGTTTAGACTTAGATAAGACCTTACTAAAGAATGCTACTAAACTCTATTTCTTATCTAGTTATTTCTAAGAAAGTACGCTTGCAACAACACTATCTAATGCGTTAGTCTCTACTTTAGTGTTATATTTAGAGTAATAATAGTATAAAGTAAAGATTTCTAGCAATATAGCTTTTAATTTTTCAAAAGCTTTCTTACAACTTAAATCTTATATCATTAGCTTTAAAGAGCTTTAAAGTATAAGAAGTAGTTTAGTAATTTATAAGTATTTTACAGAGGGGTGACAAAAAAAAAGTAATCAAAAAAGTTATTATTTTTGAAGCTTTATAATTCTATAAGTAGAAGGGCTATACCAAAAAGAGTAAGTGATATGAAAAGCCAAGAACTTTTTCTTTAAGTTACACTGCTTTGTAAGCTGCTTAGTCAGCACGGCCGCCTCTGCAATTCCGCCCAAATCAAGAGAGAAAAAAAGTTTAAAATGAATTTCCGTATTTCTTTTTTTTGAAAGTATAAAAATCGCTAAGAATTATAAATTTTTGAACAAGACTAGTTAATCTCTTCAGTGTAAGAGTTTTAGAGTGGTACTATAAAAAACTACCCAGTTATAATTAAAGGCCTATTTTTGAGATTTATGTAGATAATATTATAAAATAGCTTACTAACACTTAGTAAGCTAGCCTATAGCTTCTACTATAGCTAGTGTAAAGTATAACTATTAAATACATTTAGTAGAATCTAACTCTCTTATAGTATTGTTATTCTGTTATGTTAAATATTCCATTACTTTAGCATTATACCAGTACTTAATAGTCAACTTATATTAATAAAGAACTAATTCTAAATCTCAAATTTAAAGATTTTTTAGTTTCTACTTGGTATAATTATAGTAATTATAAGGTCTCTCTTATGTTTAAAGGGAGCTTTTTCTTTAAATTTTTTCTAATATAGATGTCTTGTTTTAGCAAGTTCTATAAGATTTTTATAAGAAATCTATATTTATTTTACTTTTTTTAGTTTTTGTTTAATTTTCTAGTAATTATAATAAGGTTTATATTAAGTAGTTTTTAAACATTGTAAAAGATCTTAGTACAACAGCCTAGTTTAAGTGCAAAAGGAAGTAAAAAGGCCTATTTCTTTTATATAACCTAATTTAATGTACTTACTAATACTTTTAAAAAGATTCTTTAGTAAGTTACTATTTAAGGTAATAAGCTTATATAATATATATACACTATTAACTTACTATCTAAAATAGGATAAACTATAAGCTAGTTGAAAAGAGTAAATAGACTTAATATACTTTAAGCTTATTAATATATTACGTAATTAGCGCTTGTATACGCAACCTCTATTTCTAACACTCTTTAATTATACTTAAAGTAATTAAGATACTACTCTCCATAACCTGCTTACATACTGCTTACGTAACCTTATTAAACATAGTTTTTTATTAGCAATTTTTACACGTTCCAAAAAAAGTTATACTAATTTGAGCGAAGCTGCAGGGTCAGCCGTGCTGACTAAGCGGCTTACTAAGCATCTTATCTCAAAGAAGAAGCTCTTGGCTTTTCAAATCACTTTCTCTTTTTGGTATAGCTCTTCTACTCATAGAATTATAAAGCTTCAAAAATAATAACTTTTTTGATTTCTTTTTTTTGTCCCCCCTCTGTAGTATAAATTGCTAGTAGAACTTTATAAACCTAAAGAATAATCTTACACTTAAAATAGTAGTAAGTTATGCCTAGTTGTTAAGAGGTTCTACCTTATTAGAATCTACCTCTAGCTCTTAGTTTGTTAAGATATAGCCTAGGTACTTTGTCCTTATAATATAAAATTTGCTCTTCTTAATATTAACTTAAAGGCCTGCTTACTATAGTCTCTCTAGTATCTTTTGTATATAGAGAATATGTTCTGCCTCTAATTTAAAGTAGATAAGGATATTGTCTAAGTAGACTATATAGAAGTTATTAAGATACTTAATTAACACATTATTTATATAATGTTAATAAGTAGTAGAGCTGTTATATAATCTAAGTAGTAACACTTTAGACATGTATGTTTTATATTAAGTCTAAAAAGTGGTATACTTCTTAGAGTATAGATCTATCCTAATCTTGTTAAAAGCCGCGCGTATATCTAACTTAGTAAAGAACTAGGCTCTATGCGTACAAGCTAAAAGCTTATTAATACATAGAATTAAATATAAGTCTTTTTAAGTAATTACATTAAGTTTATAATAATTAACATAAATCTAAATGTCTTTATTAAGCTTCTAAACACAAAAGATAGAGGAGGTAAAAGAGCAATTGCTAGGATTAATATGTTCTTTTTTAAGGTTATCTATTACAAACGTTTTAGTAGCTTTAAGTTCTTTAGTGCTCTACTTATATAGATAGCTAAACTAACTTAAAAGTAGTTTAGTAAAGACAATTTTGTAGTTATACAAGTAGTATTTAAGTAGTTAGTCTACTATAGTTTTGCAAAACACGTCTTAATATAAGTAATCAATAAATAGAAGTTAGTTCCAAATTAATATAATATTGTTAAGATTATCAAATTCTATACAGTCTTTTAACAAACAATTAATTTTATAAATACTTATTATAAAGAACTTTTTTTTTATTAAATAATAGAAGGTATTTGCTAAAATAATAGCTATGCGTAGGGTAAAGTCTAACTAGATAGGATTTAGTTTAGGATTAGTAACTTTAAAGGTAAAATAAGCTTTTAAAAGCTAAAAAAAGCTGTAAGTTTTTTATATTAAAACTGTTGTAAAGCTTTGCCTTCTTTAGTATTTATTCTTCTTTTAAAGCGCATTTCTCTACTAGATATCCTCCTTTATAACTTTATTATTAGAAGGTTCCTTTAACTGCATAAAGATAAAGAGGGTAAAATCATACATAGCAGGATATCTTATAGGCTACATAATTTAGTTCTAAACTGTATCTAGCAATAAATTAAATTACCTAAAGCTATTTAATTTTAATAATACAATCTTGCGTACCTAAGTTTATAATAACAAAAAGATAGTTAAGAATTTTCTACTAATAATTTAGATATAAAGATAGATATAGTTATTTACTTTAGTTTAAATCTAGTTCTATAGTCCTTTTACAAAGACCTTAAAAAGGAGTTTTTAAATAAGAACTTAAAGTAATTAAAAAAGAGTGTAAGCAATAAGAGAATTTAAAAATATAAAACTTTAAGCTTTAGTATTTATTAATAATTATAGCTAGGCACTGTAATTTTTTAACAAAGGATATGAAAAACTTAGAAATGCTTTCTTTTAAACAAGTTTAATAAGTTAATATTAGTAAAATTATACTTGTGTAGGCCTAGACTAAAGCGTTATTTTAGGCGTCTTTGTTTTTTTTCTATTCCTAGTCTAAGTAGGGTTCTGCAGCTTTTAAGTATTCCTCTTATTTAATTTTAATCTTTCTTACTTAAAAGGTAGTACAATTGCTTATAAAGTAACTAGGCTTTCTGTACTTAAAATAAGTATTTAATAAAGGCTTATTATTAAGAGTAGAAGTTTTAGATAGAAATCTAGGCGTGCTTAAAGTAGCGCAAGCAAGAGTTAAGGTTAAATTAATTAAAAAGCTAGTGTAAAAAGGCTACAAGCTCTAATATTGTTAAAAGCAGAGCTTTCTTAGTAGTACTAGAGTAAACATTAGTTTACTATATATGTTTAGTCTAATAAAAGAATTACGTTTTTCTATATTAAATATAGTAAGGTATTGCACTATTTTATTAAATAAGTTGTTCTATAAGTATTTAAAACCTAGATTTAAAGCGTGTAAAGTAGGGGTAATTTTCTCTTATAAGTAGAAAGACTACTCTAACTTAAAAATAGACTTTTTAATAGCAGTACTAATAAACTTTACTTTAAAAGCTGGAAACATTTTTCTAATATTTATAACTAGGCAATAGAAAGCTGTATAGCTTTCTGTCTATTTATTACTAAATATGAAATATAATTTAAGTAAAGTAACTATTTTTTTTATATTTTTAAACTATTCTAAAACTGGATTAGCTAAGTACTACAGTTTAAAGTATCTTTTTATAATACTAGTAGTGTGTTTCTACATAAGAGCTATATAAGCGCGCTTAGTCTAGTAGTAATCTAAGTTAATCTCTAATTAGTCTTTTACTAAGGTCTACTATTAATAGAACGTAGAGTTAGTTTTATTGTTAAGATTTTAAATAGTTAGCGTGCGCTTTATAAGCTTAATATATAGCATCTTAAAAGTAGCAGAAATGTACTATATTAATTAGCGTAACAGTATATCTACTTTTATTAGTAGTATTTTAGTAAATAGTATAGCTATATCTCTAGACAGTATAACTTCTTGTGTTAATTACGCAACTTGCGTATTTAAGTAGTTAATTTTATCTCTATAAGGTGCACTTAGATTTTCCTTTAAATTTACTTTTTTTTTCTTTACTCTATCTTTCTTAACAACTAGTTGCTTGCTAGTTACTTTGTTTTATAAAGATTGTTATTAACTCTAGTAGTAGGTTAATTTTTAAACAGGCTCTAAAGAGGGTCTAAAGTAGTTTTAGTTAGCTATTAGTGATTAATTCTAATACTAATAAGTTGTTAGTAGTCTTTATGTTTCTATCTTAGCGCACTCTACATTACTTTTTTAAAGTAATTTACTTTATTATTAAAGTTAAAAGCTCTAAACCTAAAAGCTTTAGTTAGTAAAAAATTTAGAGAATTTTACTTAAAGTGTTGTTAAACTTAATAGCGTAAAGCTTCTAGTTTGTATTTAAAGAGGCTTAGGCTTAGGCGTAGTCTAAACAAACAGCTGTAATATTATTTTAAATGCTGTTACTAGCTAGGACAAGATTTTTAATATAATGTAATAGCGTAGGCAAGACTTACAGATTAGTATTAGCAGAAGAGATTATAGCAAGGCATGTAAGAGTGCGTTATAATCTATAAATAAGCCTTAATTTAAATAAAACACCTATAGGCCTTATACAAAAGGATATTAAAAATCTACAGAGCAACTATAGGTTCTAGGCTGTCTTTATACCTGCGATCTAGGCTAGGACCGGAGTAGGTCCGACACAGATAAGATCCTAAGATAACGGTAAGGATAATAGAGTTGTAACGTGTTCGTTATAGTCTAACTTAAACTATTTATGTAAACACCTAAATTGATTAAGTATTTTAAAACTTAACTACTTCGCTAAACTCTTAAGTTTATAAATCTTTTAAATAAGTTCTTATCTACAATATATTTATATATAAAAGGATTGTTAAGCCTTAATTTATCTAGTTATAAAAAGAATACACAATCTCTAAAGTATTTACTAATACTAGTATAGTACTTAAAATTTATTACTTTAATATTTTTCTCTTTCTATTTGTTACATAAAAGCTAAGTATAAAGACTAGAACTTAGCTTAAATAGCTATTGCAAGACGATAAATTAGCAATAAAGAAGAAAAAAGCAAGGAAAAAGAAGTAGGCTTTTTATTATTACGTTTATAGGTTAGTAAGCAAGGTAATAATAGTGTTACTACTCTACTTTATTTAGGAGCGCCTAGTAGTAAAGTAACAAGAATAGGCAAGCAAGGGCGCGTTAAGTTAGAAAGTAATTTGCGTCTTTGTTTTGCTTTTTTTTGTTTCTGTCTAAACATACTAGAGCGACACACCAATTGCGTGCTGGCAATAACGAACAAGGGGGCATAAGCCCAGATACCTGTTGTTAGCAATAAATCTTTTTTTACCAAAAAGGTGTCTACAAAATGTGTGGTCACATCACTGCTTCTATACCCAGTCTTCTGTCGAGCCCCGAACCTGTTTAAGATTCATTGTGGATAATTCTGTCGTTGGTTGCCATTTTAATACCTTGTAGGTTTTTTTTGTGTGATGCCCCCATTTCATTCTTGCAGACTCGTTTGGTGACTACTGATGTCTTGAAGACTCGTTGCATCGCTACTTGTGCCTAGGTAGAATCATCTCATTAAACAGGTTTTCGAAAGCGAACGGTCTCAAGGTACCTGTGCGAGGTTTTTTTGGCTGCTTCCTCAAACCCCAGCTATTGGTATTCTTGGAATTGGTGAGTACTGATGATAGTTCACGGGGTGTGTATACATAATTTTATTCAAAGTACCTCCTAATTTGGCAGATGGCGCCACTGCCATCCGGAATTATTCGCGAAGAATCCAGTCAGTGTGGAGTGCGGTTATGGAAAGGTACTTCGGTGCAACCTTCTAAGTCTGTGTCGCCAAAATTGGTTGTCTATATGCGCTCTTTAAGTAAACTCAAGTCTGTGAGTAGTCGATAGGTAGGCATTGCTTGATGATAAGCGTTAAAAGAAAATTTGTAATTGTGCAAACTCTAGAAACAACTCTACGATAGAGATTGTTAGGGATGATATTTTTTTTTTTTTTTTTTGAGAGGCTATATATAGAGCTCGGTCGCCTAAACAAGCAATTACATCTAGTTCTTAGTAGTTCCTTTGTACTAAGCCTGTGTACTAACTTTAGTTTCTTAAATAAAAGCTAAAGTAGCCTTAGTACCTAGGTCTATTTAGAGTAGATATTGCAAAGAGATTAGCTTTGTGTAGAAGTCTTAGAGTATTGCCCTGTTATTTTTATATAGTTAGCATTTAAAAAGTATGTAGGCTGTATTTTGTATAGCTCTATAGTTACATGTACAAACTTTAGAGTCTTCTAAATTTCTCTTAAAAAAGTAGCTTTTTAGGTAGCAGTGTCCTAGTTTAAGTTAAAAAAAGACGCTAGATATATCTCTTCTTGTTGTAGAAGTAAGTATCTACTTTTTTACTTTCTACTTAAATATTGCTAAGTAAGTATTTAGATTTTTGCTAATTGCTTTTTTTTTGTACTTTTCAAATAAGCTTAACTAATTAGCGCTAGCTAGTTATTTAATTTACGTACTAACAACTGCTAGGCTTATTTTATCTATTAGGGGGGTTATTTTTGTAGCCTCTTTTACAAGGGAGTCTGCTTTTTTGTTTTTTAGTATATTTTAGTAGCCTAGGACTTATTATAGCGTGAAGACGCCTTTTTCTTTAAGTTAAATTGCTGCCTTAATACACTTAATTTGCTACTCTTAGCTAAAGTTATTTAAGGTACTTTTTAATTAAAATAGAGCTACCTAGTTGTCTATATATATTGTAACGCTCTAGTAGTTGTTTATAAGGCTAACTGCTTTCTCTAGCCTTAAGGTAATACTTTCTAGTTCGCTGTTGTAAACTAGCTAGTTATTTCTTATATTGTTTTATAGTTCTTTTATAAGCGTAGTTTCTTTATAGAAAGCAACGCCTATGCTAATTCTTTTACCTTTCTTTGTTGCTAAGGCGTCTAAGTATATTAAAAGGAGGCTGTTATTAACTAATAGCTTCTTATAGAATTCTACTTTTAAGTTTTTTAGCTTATTTAATATTTAAACTTTGTATAAGGTTCTAGCGTTCTATAGCGTATAGGCGTACTATTGTAGTTTCTTTATATTAAAGGTAGCTAAGAAGATAGACTAAGTTATTTAGTTAAGTTAGTTGCCTTTATTACTAGTTATAGTATTCTTTATAGGGTAGTTTATATCTAGTAAAGTAGATCTAAACGCATATTGTCTAATAGAGTTGTTAAGCCTAACTCTAGGTAGGTAAAGAATTGCAGGAAATAATTTAAAAGTCTTTAGAATTTTTTTATAGGCCTAGTTTTAAAGTTTCTACCTGCTGTTAAGAACGTGCTGTTGTTTTTTCTTAAATAGTTAGCATTTGTAATCTACTATACTTATAATACAAGCTAAATATAATTGCTTTATTACTCTAAGTAAAAGGCCTTTATTAATATTAGCTAGCCTACTTAGGCAGGAAAAGAATTAAGTTGCTTATTGTATTTTTATGTAGCAGTAATTTTTAAACTTTAGAGTATTATTAAATAGTATGCTAAGCTATCTAACTAGTCTTTTTAGTTAGAAGGTCTTCTTTGTAGGTAGCGTAGGGAATCTGCTAGCGTCTTTTTTTAATCTTATCTAATTAGCTAATTCTGTTTTTAAGCTATTAAACTTAATAGCTAGCTTTTTTACTTAGCTAAAGAGATTTGCTAGTTCTTTTTCTAGTAGTTTAATATTTTTCTTAATAGATGTTGTTAATATAGAGATTTGCAGGTTGTCTATATAAAATAAGGAGTATATATTATTATTTGCTGTAATTAATTGGAATAGCGGTTTTGTATAAATAAGAAATAGGATAGGCAATGCTAGGCTTCCTTGTGGCGTACTAGTATTAACTTCCTATAGTTTCTCTATTTGCCTATTAAAGAATAGCTCTAGTAGCTTTTTAGTAAGGAATAACTTAGTTTATAATATAAGGTAGGTTAGTAGTTGTTAGTTGCATATATTCTCTAGCAGCTTATTTCTAGATAAATAGTTAAAAGCGCCTCTAATATCTAGAAAAGCTATTAAAGTAACTTTTTTCTTTTGCCTCTATTGTTAAATATTGTTGTAGAAAAGAAGTATAGCGTTAATAGCTAATTCTTTAAATCTATCTTCTATTTGTAAAGAGTAGAGTAGGTTTGTTGTTTCTGCTAGTATACTTAGTCTTTTTGCGTAGAGCCTCTCTAGTGCCTTCTCTAGGCAGCATAAAAGAGAGATAACTTTATATGCCTTTAGGATTAAGTAATTAGGCTTGTTTAGTTTCTTTAAGATAACTCCTCTAGCCTTTCTCTAGCACCTTAGTTAGTATTTTAGGTTAAAGAGCGTTAAATAGACCTTATAAAAGGTGTTTAGTTAGTATTTGTACACTATTAAGATAACTTCTTAGCTAATTCTATTAAGTTCTAGTAAGGTAGCTTTTATCTTTTTGTAAGTAGTGTAGAGCTCTTCTTTAGTTAATGTTAGCTACTCTTATTTATTATTTTTTTAGTAGTTATTAAGCCTTAGTGCTAGTATAGTAGAAAGTAGTAGAAATAGTTTCTCTTTAAAGATTTAGCATTTCTCCTTAAAAGATTCTTTACTTCTAATAGCTAGAATTCTTATTAAGAAGTTGTTTTTTGTATAAGCTATAGCTTTAAATATCTCGTTAGGTAATTTGTTTTAAAAGAACTGTTTCTAATAGTTAAGTTTAGCCTTTCTAATAGCTTTAAGGTAATTGTTCTTAGTAAGCAAGTAGTCTCTTTTCTATAAGTATAAAGTATTATCTTCTCTCCTTACTATTTGTTTGTCCTATAAAAAGTTGCCTTAAGAAGTTGTTAGACGCTTATAGTATAGCTAGTACTTAATTCTCTAGCTTTACTTGCAGTATTTCCTCCTATAAAGTAGTTTTAAAAAAGTTCTAGTTTTTTTTTTTGTGTTGTATTTCTTTAGTTAGCTAGGTAGCTAACCTTAATTAGTAATGCTAAAGAGAATAGCATAACAGTCTAATCT
>WBOK01000078.1:0-225340 GCA_009289805.1 Alternaria gansuensis
GAGTTATGACGCGATTTGTGTAGGTGGTAGTTTGGTGGGGTGGCTCAAAACATGAACTGGCTCAAAACGCGCACGGACACGGTATGTTTCGCGAAGCGTGCTGGAGCTTCAAGAGGGCATAGATCCAGCTCAGGTCAAGGACGCTTGGCTCGCAGCGACAAACACTTTTTCGGTACTCAGAAGCCGGATCATCGATCTTGCGCCCATGGGCCTCGTTCAAGTAGTCATCAAGGACCTCCCACTGCAGGTTGGGACTGATGTTCAGGAATTCATTAAGCAAGACAAACAGACGCCCATGTTCCTAGGAGACGCTCTATGTCGTGCTGCATTGATCGGGCGCTCTTTCGTTCTTACAATTCATCATAGTTTATATGACGGCTCGTTCCTATCCATGCTTCTGGACAGGATTGAGGCCCTGTACTTCGGCCGCGACAATGGCATCACATTGCCTTTCCCTTGTTTTGTTCGACACCTTTCGGGCGTGAGTCCGGAGCACTCCAAGGATTTCTGGAGCCGCAAACTCGGCGAGCACGACTATCAAGCTTTTCCACAGCTCCCACCTGGTCTTCACGAGCCACGAGCCAACAGCAAATACGCTAGGTCCATCACACTCGGCTGGCCGCGGGAAGGAAGTACGCCAGCCACTGTCATTCAGTCTGCCTGGGCAGCTGTTGTTGCTCGATTCTCGATGAGTACCAAAGTGATCTTTGGGGCTGTGTCGAGCGGTAGACAAATCGATCTGCCTGGGGTGGAGCATTGTGCAGGACCAACTGTATGCACAGTGCCGTATACAGCGTCTATCGAATGGAATGAGCGCACTATTGATTTTCACGCACGCCTCAGACAGCAAGACTTGAATGCCTTACCTCATCAACACTATGGCATACAAAACATCGCTGCTGCTGCTGGGAAGTCGAAGTCTGTTGGGCTTTTCCAGACATTGCTCGTTGTTCATCCCGTATCTACCGTCAAAAGCTTACAATCTGACAATGAAGTATTCAAAGCGCGTAGCTTTGGAGCTACGCTTGACAGCATGGGATCAGATCCGTTCAACGCTCATGCACTTTCGGTCTCTTGCTGGTTGACATCTGATGGCATGCGTCTGGTGTTGAGTTTTGACAATGCAATCTTGACAGAAGGACAAGTCCAAATATTGATACACAGCTTCGAGAAAACCCTGCAGAGAATGTGTAGTGATGTTCAGAAGAGCGTCGATGAGGTATCATGTATCGATGCCGACAGCCTTCATGCCTTTTGGACCCAGCGTCCGACTGTCAGTGTCCACGCTGACTCAAGCTTCAATGCAAATCTTGTCAACGGCAACAGCAATCGGCTTGAGCCAGAGCTGAATCAAGAGAATCACGCCACGCGTGTCAATGGCAATGGACTTGACCATGGCCACAAGGATACATCTCCTCGTGAGTGTTCAGACCGTTTTTATGAACAAATTGTAGCGGTATGCGGTATGCCTGCGCACCAGATTGAGGAGTACTATCCATGTACGCCGCTACAAGAGAGCCTCATTGCCCTTTCTGAGCGGCGATCTGGCGACTACATTGGGCTTGACACCCTTCCGCTAGCGCCGTCACTGGACGTTTGCAGATTTCGCATCGCGTGGGCAACCATTGTCCGTGCAATGCCAATCTTGAGAACACGAATTGTCGATGTACCCGGAAAAGGTTTATTCCAGGTGGTCAGCCGTGACATAACTCCCTGGTCCGCCGCAAGCACTTTGGAGGAATTTCTTCGAGACGAACGAGAAGACGGCACGTCCCTTGGCCGACCCCTCACCAGGTACGGAATCTTCAGTACTCAGGCAGCTCCGGCTCAGAGGTTCGTGCTGATAATGCACCACGCTGTCTACGATGGCATAACAAATATGCTGATACGAGAAGCGCTCGAAAAGTGCTATAAGCAAGAAAACATCGCTCCGCTGGTGCCATTCAACCGTTTCATCAGTCACATTACAGCTTGCAGCGCTGATGCGGAGCGTGTATTTTGGGGATCACAGTTCGAAGGTCTGGAAACGCAGCACTTCCCGTCATTCAATCCACAGACTCATCAGCCCCGACCGGATTCTCTCATCACACGTTCTATCGAGAATTTGAGTTGGCGCCATGATGATACACTGCCTTCGACCATTGTTCGTGCTGCTTGGGCACTATTGTGTTCCAGATATTCTACCTCGCCAGATGTTGTCTTCGGCACCATCGTGTCAGGGCGTCAGGCGGAGCTGGCTGATATAGACCGGATTTGCGGACCAACGATCGCAGCTTTACCAATCAGGATTCTCGCGAGGCCTGAGATGCAAGTCGGTACCCTTTTGCAGATGGTCCAGCGTCAAGCGCTCGATATGATTCCTTTTGAACAGACCGGTATCAAGAAGATCTCCAGCATTAGCGAAGACGCCCGTCAAGCATGCGACTTTCGATCGATGCTCGTCATTCAACCTCATCAGACGATGAAAATTTCTCGGAGCACTCTGTTCAATGTTGATGACCCCACCGATGATTCACTCGATTCATATGACAAATTCAATAGCCATGCTCTCATGGCGATCTGCACCCTCGGACAAGACAGCCTGTCGTTGCGACTAAGTTTCGATTCCTCCATTTTTGACGCTAGTATGGCAAAGCTTCTAGTTGGCCATTTTGCACAAATAGTCGGCGAGCTGTGGCACTCTGATTCTGCATCTCCGCTCTCGGAATTGAATATGATTAGCCAAGAAGAGGTCGACAAAATATGGCAGTGGAACCCTCCAATCGAAGCTGAACATACTATCTGCGTTCACGAGATGATCGCACGAGTCGCTCAAGAGACGCCAGGCGCAGTCGCTATCTCTGCTTGGGATGGTGAATTCACATATAATCAGCTTGATAGGCTATCAAGTGCAATAGCTCGGCGAATTTTAAACCTTGGGGTGACCGATAACAAAGTGGTACCTATCTGCTTCGACAAATCAAGGTGGACCAGTGCCGCCTTTCTGGGTGTAGTCAAAGCTGGCCATGCAGTCCTGATTCTTGAGCCGACTCTACCAGAGGTCCGATTGCAAGAGATTATGCGTCAGATCAGTCCCCAGATCATCGTGTCGTCGAACAAGCAGCAGCCATTGTGCTCGAGTCTGTGCGACCAAGTGCTCAGCATTGACGACGACCCAGAAATTGGTCTGGAATGCATGGACAGTAGATCTACCAGTAACGACGTTCAGCTTCCACGTGTGCAATCAAACGACATGTTGTATCTGATCTTCACTAGTGGCAGCACTGGCGTGCCGAAAGGTTGCATGGTCAGCCACGGCAACATGAGCTCCGCCGTGATACAGCAACGGAAATGTCACTGGCTAAGCAATACCTCGCGAATGTACGACTTTTCCGCATACTCATTCGATGCACACCATTGGTCCTTGATACACACCCTCTGCGCAGGGGGAACACTTTGTGTCCCGTCTCAGGCGGAAAAGCAGGACCAATTAACGGAAAGCCTTCAATCATATCGTGTGACTGATGTGCTCATCACCCCTGCAACTGCTAGCATGATAGAGCCGAAAGCTGTTCCCACACTGCGCAATGCCATTATTGTAGGAGACAGAATTCACCACGAGGAGCTTACTCGTTGGGCTAGCAGCACTCAGGTGACATATGCGTACGGGCCATCAGAGACGACATGCTGGGCAACCAGCTGGCAGGTACCTGTCCCGATTCCCGAGGTGATCACGATTGGAAAGGGCGACGGACAGGTAACATGGATCGTTGATCCCCATAACTTCGATCACCTAGCACCGATTGGCACCGTCGGAGAGCTTTGTTTAGAAGGCCCTCTCGTTGGCCAAGGATACTATGATAGTGAAGATGCCACCCAGGCTTCGTTTGCTGACAGTCCAAAATGGCTGACTCGAGGCTGTAGCTCTGGCGGTGGAAGACGAGGTCGTGTCTATCGTACAGGAGACTTGGTCAAGTACAGTCCGTCGAATGGCAACATCGTTTTCGTTGGAAGAAAAGACAATCAGGCCAAACTAAATGGCAGAAGGATCGAGCTTGAAGACATTGAGCACCATTTGATGAAATCCTTGGCCAGAAGAGGAAATGCTCCTGTCCTCGCAGCGGAGATTGTTTCGCCGGAAGCTTTAGTCCGGTCCATCATTGTGATCTTTCTCCAAGCTTCCGATTCACAATGGACTGCGATACATTCCTGTCTCGACCAGATCAAGGATGAGCTTGCGGAGCAGCTACCACCCTACATGATTCCATACGCCTATGTTCCTCTCTCCAAATTGCCGATCAATGCTTCTGGGAAAGTTCATCGCAGAGAACTGCGAGAGATCGGAGCAAAGCTGGAGACCACACAACTTGTCGCTGAATCAAATTGTGGGCCGGTGACTGCTCTCAAGACCGATGAAGAACGCCACTTGCGGCGTATGTGGTCCCAGGTGCTGCATATCTCTGGCGAGATAATAGGTCGCGAGAGTAATTACTTCCGAGCTGGTGGCGACTCTATAACAGCAATGCAGTTAATGACTCTCGCTCGACGGTCAGGGTTCTCGCTCCCGGTGTCGGACATCTTGTTGAAGCCTCGTCTGAAGGACATGGCAGAGGTGATGAAGTCTCTCAGCGGTTCGACCAAGGTTGCCAAGATCAAGCCCTTCTCGCTTCTCAATCATCCTGGGCAAGCGGAAAGCATCCGCCGCCAGGTCGCAGAGCAGTGCGGTGTAAGTGTCGATGTCGTGGAAGACTGTTATCCCTGCACTGCAGTACAAAAGTCGCTTCTCGCGGTGACATCAATGCGGCCAGGGGATTGCATTGCGCGTATTCCGATGACTCTTGCTGATGACATCGATGTCCATCGCCTTTGTGAGGCATGGGAGCGTGTCAGCCAAAACGCTGCCCCGATTCTCCGGAACCGAATCGTGCCAGTGGAAATGGAGAGGTTCGTCCAAGCCCAACTCAAAGTCCCTCTCGAGTGGAGCAAACACAATAGCATGAAAGAATTCCTCAAGTACGATGAAGAACGAACAATGACTACGGGAACCAACCTGGCACGACTTGCCTTGGTGCAAGATTCGAAGACCGGCAAAAAGATTTGTATTCTGATTCAACACCATGCATTGTACGATGCCATTTCTACCAACCTGTTGCTCCAACAGGTTCTCGACGAATACAAGGGGATCACAGACTACAAGCCCATCGCCTCGTTCCAACACTTCCTGCATTACGTCCTGAGCATGAACAAGGAGAAGGCCGACGATTTCTGGAGAAGGCAATTCGCAGGCTGCAAGGCTACAGCCTATCCAGCCCTTCCGAGCGAGGGCTACCAAGCACAAGCCAACAAAACAGTATCTTCTACAATGACCAATCTGACATGGCCCCGCCAAGACGTCACTCCTGCTATCGCAGCACGAGCGGCTTGGGCAATTCTATCAGCATGCTACACTGACTCCGATGATGTGGTGTTCGGCGTTCTTAGCACCGGTCGACAGGCCCCTGTGGATGGCATAGAGAGCGTGATAGCGCCACTAATAGCTGCTCTGCCCGTGAGAGTCATTGTGGAGCCCACGCAAACTGTCCATGACTTGCTGGTGGCAATGCAGAAGCAAGCTATCGACATGACTCCGTATGAGCAGACGGACTTGGCCCAAATTCAGGCGTCTAGCCATGATGCGAATGCCGGTGCAAGATTCAATGCTTTGCTGATCATTCAGCATTCTAAGCAAACAACAACGATTGCACACAAAGATGGACCGTTCACTCGTGTCTCTCATTCACTGCATGACGGGAGTCTAGATCACTTCAACCCTCACGCAGCCATGATCATGATGCAGCTCGAGGATTCTGGAGACTTGAAAACGGAGGTCAACTTTGATTCTCGCGTAATCAGCCCTGCCCAGGCAGATCTTCTGCTCAGCCATTTCGAACGCATTCTGCGCCAAATCTGCGAAGCCACGAGCAAGACTATAGTAAGGGAAATCAGTCCGATGAGTGAGCGAGACCTGGATATGATTTGGAAGTGGAACGAAGTACTTCCGGATCCGGTCTCGGCTTGCATTCATGAAATGATTGGTGATGCCATCTCCCGCTATCCCGAGAGCCAGGCACTCTGTGCATGGGATGGAGAGGCGACGTACAAGGAACTTGATATCCTGGCAGATACATTGGCTCAAGATCTGATCTATCGCGGAGTGACTCGCGGCGATGTCATTCCACTGTGCTTTGAGAAGTCGATGTGGCAGCCCGTAGCAGCATTGGCGGCGATGAGAACAGGTGCTGCTTGTGTATCCATGGACTGCACTCAGCCGGAGGGCCGGCTACGTACGATCGTGGGGAGAATAAAGCCAAGGTTCATTTTCTCCTCGGTGGCCAACGAGAGCCTAGCGCGGCGCCTGTACGAGGCTGACGTTGTCATTTCAGGGCCACGACTGAAGTTTCAGTCCTTGCCAGAGCGCAAAAGTCTGCCTGTAGTCAGCCCTGACGACCTTATCTTCGTGGTCTTCACTAGCGGCTCTACAGGTGTGCCGAAAGGAGTGAGTACAACGCACCAGAACTATGCAACGTCCATTGTACACATGAAAGAGCGTCTGAGAGTAAGCTATGGGACCCGAGTATTCGATCTCGTGTCCTACAGCTTCGATGTGTCATGGTCCAATCTGCTCAACACTCTCACTTCTGGCGCTTGTCTCTGCATACCTTCCGAAGAGGATCGCAAGAATGATATTCCCGGCGCGTTCAATCGGCTAAAAGCGAACTACTCGTTCTTCACGCCTACTCTCGCCCGAGCAATCAACCCCATGGCACTGCCAGCACTCAGGGTACTGGCGATGGGCGGCGAAGCCATTCCAACCGCAGAGATAGATCGCTGGCGGCATGCAAACGCCGTCGTAGGAGTTTTCGGACCGGCAGAATGCGCTCAGGCCCTGTGCATCACAGACTTGACACGTGAGCATCCCGCCAAGTATGTTGGTCGCTCATTCGGCGCACGGACTTGGCTCGTTGAGCCTGGCAACATCAACCGACTCGCTCCGGTTGGCGCTGTAGGAGAATTGGTTATAGAGGGTCCAACCGTGACTGCAGGGTATTGGAACGATCCGGAGACGACAAAGGCTTCATTCCTGGATGCACCATCCTGGCTGACGGCGCGCTCGAATTCGTCCGGTCATGTCTATAAGTCTGGAGATCTTCTTCGTTACAATGCCGACGATGGTTCCTTGACATTTGTTGGCCGGAAGGATCAAATGGTGAAGCTCCGTGGCCAGCGAATAGAGCTGGGTGAAGTCGAGCACAATGTTCAGAAGTACCTTGAAGCCCATACGGCGTTGTGCGAGACGGTCGCAGCAGAAATTATAACGCCAGCAAATTGTAAGACTCCGATTCTGGCTGCCTTTTTAGCATTGTCGAATGCCGCATCCCACGAAAGACTGGATCGGGCTTTCCGCTTATCACGAGCACTGGAAGATCTGGAGGAAGACCTCACGGAAGTTTTGCCGCAGTATATGATCCCAGGAGCGTACATTATTCTGGATGAGATGCCCATGACCACCACAGACAAGATAGATAGGCGAGCACTGCGACAGATTGGAAGCCAGAGAAAAATGGAAGACCTCGCAAGTATACGACAAAACAGTGGTAAAGCATCGCACAAGGGACCAAGCACAACCCTGGAGCGCAAGATACAGCATCTGTGGTCTCAAATCCTGGACATCGACGCAACAAGTATCAAGTCTCAGAGCAGCTTCCTACGTATTGGCGGCGAGTCGATATCTGCCATGCGGTTGGTCGCCGCAGCAAGACAAGCTGGCATATCCTTCACTGTCGCAGACATTTTCAAGAATCCACGTCTGAGTGACCTGGCACAAGTGGCCAAGGAGGTCCCAGTGGAGCAGAAGGGGCATGTAACACAGATCCCTTCACGTAAGCCCTTCTCACTGCTGCCCGGAGATGGTAGCAAAAATCACATGGGTTTCATATACGACATGGTGGAGCCTATGCTTGATGGGGCGGTGGACGTAGATGACATCAAGGACATCATCCCTGCCACCGACTTCCAGGAGCTTGCAATCCGCGAGACGATGCAAAAGATACCAGGGCGCCTGCCGCATTTCATACTCGACATTCCCCAAGACGCCGATATTGCTCGCCTCAGATGGGCTTGCAAGCGTCTGATCGAGCACTTCGAGATCCTGAGAACTGTATTCGTTGAGCTAGATGATAAAGTGTGGCAGATCCAGCTCAGCACTTTGCAAATGTGCTTTGAGGTGGTCAAGGCCGAGGACCATGACCTTGGCGAAGTCATTCAAAAGACCTGCGAACGCGATCTGCGGAAATCGAGAAAGTGGGGAGAGTCTTTCGTGGCCTTCATGGTTGTGACAAGCCAGTCGCAACAACAGAAAATCATCTTCAGACTGTCGCACGCTCAATTCGATGATCACAGCCTAGGCGCAATGTTCAAAACACTGACACAGTTTTACCTAAATGAGAGTGTAGCAGCACCTCGGATTGGATTGGGAGACGTGGTCTGCTACAACAGCGAACGCAAGAAAGAAAGCCTCGAATACTGGCGGGCGCGGCTGGAGGGATCATCTGCACCACTGTTAACAACTCCTGTCCAATCCGATACGCTCCTTCTCCCGCCAGAACATCGCCTGACCTTCCAGTTGAGCACCCAATTGCCATCGGTAAAAGCCTGCAGAGGTCTGCCTCTCGCGACAATTTTCCATGCAGCCTGCGCGATTGTGCTGAGCAAGCACTTGCATCAGCCGGACGTTATTCTCGGACGGCTCGTCATAGGAAGATCTTCATTCCCTGGAGAGATTCAAGAAGCTGTTGGTCCCTGCCTTCTCGAGCAACCTATTCGGTATCAAGCCAAACCGGACGATGATCTGTGGACGGTCGCGCACGCTCTCCAGCGACAATTCATCGACGACGCGACTCACGAGTCGGTTGGAATGGTCGAGATTGTTCGTCAGGCAACCACTTGGCCAGGAGATTGCCATGACTTTGGCTGGAGAACTTCATTTCAGCAGGCCGATGGAGGGCCGTTCCAATTCCTGGGCCAGGCAGGCGTCAATATCACTGGCTTCGAGAGGAGACAACCTGCAAGGCCTAGGCCCGAGATCTATGCTACGCCTGGCAAGGATCAATTGGAGCTGTCTTTTGAGGGCAATGACGTGCACCAAAGTGAGGACACAGTGCGAGGAGTAGTCGAGCAGATAGCAAGCCTGCTCTCGGGCCTCGTGACGTAGGTTTCTAGGACACTCTGTCCTATAGTCAAATTAAGTATCTTGAAATCGTATCACTAGCAAACTCGTGGTGTGAATCAATGTGCATAAATAGTCTCAGTTTGGAAAGGGAAACTTTGATCACATACAATGTACAGTCCTCCGTCCGTGATAGCGCGGACTAACCGTCGCTTTGGGGCGATAACGAATATCTTCATACGAACTTCTTTGATCCACGAAAGGTCATCAGCCAAAATTTCAGAAAAGCGAAAACGAGATGGCGATGATGGTGGAGAGAAGATGCGAGCAAAGAAGGGCTTCCAAGTCGGTCCAGCGAATCTGCCAGATGAACTACATCGACGAAAAGGTATGCTATGACGATGCCAGTCTCGAAGCGCCAAAACCAGCATTCTGCAGTGCAAAAGATCAATTTCGATTTGATCGAGAAGGCGAAGATACGAAAAGAGTACGAGAGACTCAAAAAGCAGGGCAAAGCGCCTCAAAAAGAGGAAGAGAGCATTCCGATCCCCGCATCCATGGCTGCAGAAATGCAGCAGGAAGAAGATGAACCGACTGTAGCTCCACACCCAGACCGCCAGATGTTGATGGAGCGGGAGGGCGAGTCAGACGATCTCAAAAACTCTCAGCGAAGAGACCGGGGATCTCGAGAGCGGAGAAAAAAGCCCGCGCCGTTCAGCAAGGAGTACGACCGGGCGCAGCAACGAAGGCAGAAGCCGAGGCAAGACGCAGGGCAAGAGAAGAAGCGCAACGGCAGCGGGAGCATAAGATTTCAGAAAGAGAAAAGTTCAGAAAGGCGATGGCGAAAGCTCGCACGGGTGGTAAGAATGGGTAAAGGAAGCTTAGTCGCGAGAGTCAGCCGTTGCCGGAGAAAGTGAAGAGGATCATGGGCCAGACTTGAGTCGGAAATTGATCTGGGCGGAGTGGCCATGACATTGCGGTTGGGTCAGAGTGCTGCTATGTCGAGATGCGCGAGTGGTGGTCTCGTCTGTGGCCGAGGCGCCTCTGGGAGGATAGTATCTGAAGGCGACGGACACAACTTCCAGGCAGAGACCGCGTAATGTCATATTCGAGGGCACATAGGTTGCTCACAAATAAGAGAGCCTAAGAGGAGGCGGGATTTGCACGCAGAGAATGATACCAAGCAAGTATGGCAACAGTCCTTAGAGGTCTCGATGCAGGAAGGCACACGCTTTACTGCGGTCTCCGAAATGGCGACTTTCATAACACAAAATTGCATTCCGAATGAATATTGCAGTCGGAATCTCCATAAGAAGCTCAAACCTATGCATTTCGATCCCTCTCCCCTCAATAGAATCTCCTGGTCATTTCTCATCATATCTTGTACACAATACCGTCGCTCAGCATGATCTTGTTGCGCTCATGCGAGGCCTCGAGCGCCTTGTTAGCTAATCTATCATTCAGGATGTTTAACAACGCAGAGTACTCCGATGCTACAATATATATGCACGGGATGTCTCTTCATGTCATCAACTTTTTATCTGTATACAGAGCGATTATTTCGCGAATGCATTCCGGCACGTTAGCCTTGGGTACCCAGAACTGATCATTTTTCTTCCACCAGACGCGCACGTTGCCGTCATGGCGGATAAGCGTGGGTTCCTTGGTCGGTTGCTCAACATCCCGCTTCTCAACCTCCAGTTGGGCTGGGATAAATTCATTCTTGTGTGGGAGATGTAACTCTATCAGCTTGCTCTTACTCTTAGATGCTTCTTTGATCTTAGTAAGGAAGTCTTTTAGTATCTTCTTAACTTTGTAATCTGTGCTATACTACTTCTCTTTCTTATCCTAAATACCTAGGAAATCCTAGCTTACAATTATTATCTTAAAGTTATTTAGTTAGAGGTAAGACATAGCTTAGCTAATCAGCTTAGCATTAAACTTTTTAATAACGTCTAGTCCTCTAAGCAGCATCTTACAATTTTACAGCTTCTATAAAAAGCTTATTAGATCACTTATAGTTTAGCTAGGTAATTTTTTTTCCCTTAAATTAAAATTTTACTTTGCTGATCTTAATTTATTCTTCAACTATCTACTCTTAAAGCAGCTATTAATACATAAGTCTATTGTATTAAAAAACAAACTTAGCAACCTTCTTATATTATTCTAGGCCTTCTTTAGTTAGATAAATATTAACTATAAATGATCCTGTCACGGATGGTTGTGTATCGGCTGGATCCGCCAAGCTCGCTTACCGTTAGTTTGCCCACCTGCAAATGTGCTTATAAGACGCTCCTTACCTGTAAGAATACCTGTAGGTATTATTACTTAAAATATATATACGTTATTATTCTTAGCTATCTCTTACTATCTTCTGTAGTGTAAAGTAAGTACTATTGCCTAAAGCCACCTTTTACAGAATAATACCTCTCCTTACAAGCTGATGGTTTAAAGATAGCTTTTTTAACGCAATCTAATACTTAAAGTCATTAGACTAGCTAGAGCCCTGCTACATTTCAGCTTTGTAATCCTACTTTAACTTTATTAAGGCCTGCAACACCTAAAAGGCTAAAAAGTCTAAAAAGCGCACCTAAAACGCACTAAAAATACTTAAGAAGTATATAAAAGCTGCAAAAAGGTAACGTAATAAACTTTAATTCATACAATAATTAAGAGAGCTAGAGAAAAGAGTAGCACAACTAGAGAGGGTTAAACAAAGAGAAATTCCGAAGATACTAATAGTACTAACTATAGTATTCTACGCGTAAAGCGCACTCAGAGCTATGCTTACTTTATCTATATAACATGCGTTAAAACTTAAAGACCTAGCTAAATACCAAGGCATTACTATTAAAGAATGTTATAACTGTATTTATTTTTGCAAAGTAGCGTTTTAGCTACTACCATAAAATTAAAAATAAAATAATAATGAAGTAATTTAAGCAATATAGTATCTTTAGGTAGAGTTTTAAAACCTTTAGTACACTTACCATAAGCGCTTTTTTAAAGCCAAAAGAGAAGTGCTAATCAAAAACTAATTTAAGTAATATATACTAAACTTACTTTGAAACTTTATTAACTATAGCCTTGAAGTAGTAACTACAAACGTGTATGCTATGCTGTAAAAGAACTACACTATCTAATTATTTATAACTTATTTTAATCTTCTTAAAAACTAACTAACAATGTACCATAAAGTATAGAGAGTCTAGTATTTATTTACAAAACTAAGGCCTTAATTATAGTATATAATTACTAACTACTATAAGATTTTAGCAACTAGAAAAGACTTTGTCAAAGTGGTTCACAAGCGAGTGTAAAGATCGTCCTAAGAGGATCTAAGATTTAGTTCCCGGGGAATAAGTGAGTACAATAGATAGGGGTGTACTAGCATAATTAGTAGATTAATGTAATAGTACAAGGGTGGTGTTAGTACATGTAGTAGAATTATGTAAATAACACTAGAGATTTAAGCATTAAGTAATCCTTAGATTAACACATAAGTTGAGCACAATAAGCTATAAGGGCACATTGTTTACTACTATATACTTAGTGAATGTCTTGCTGTCCTACAAGTCCTAGGTTGTCTTACACATAAGACTCCGTAGAACATCGTAGTACATCGTGGGACACACGTGACTTGTCCTATAAAGGCTTTTCGCTAAGCCCGTAGGACCACGTGCTTGCTGCGGGGTAGCGTCATCCATCAGTACACAAAGGCCTACCCTTTTCTCTAGTTGTCTAGGGTCTCTTCCTGCCAACCTCCTTTATACATAGTCCGTGTCTCCCTCTCTCTTAGATTCGTAACACGAGTAGGCACCCTAAGCGAGTGGGCAACTCCCCACCAGCGCGTTAACGTCGACACAACAACGCGTTATGTCTTAATAACACAGCTCTTAGTTAACTTACAACAAATCTATTAATGAACTTGCTTTTTTAATATTGATATTTAAAGTATAAAATATGCTGTAGAGATGTATAACGTCATTTAAACAATAATTTAACAGTAACACGCTAGAAAGTGCTCTTAACGCAACTTTAAAGCGAATTTAAAGCACATAAATAAGCTAAAAAAAAGACTATAGTTAAGCATATTCTTAAAGAGTCTGCGCAAAAATTTGCGCCTGTAAAAGATAATATTTAAGTAATAGCTAATAAACTATTTTTTTATTGCAGTTTAACGTCCTTTCTCAGCTTAAGGCTATATAAGACGTGCAGACCGAGGGCTGCAGGAATCTACGTAGGTTTGTCTTCTAAGTTATACATAGAGGGAGTTATCTTAATACAGGTGAGGCTCTTAGCCTATTAGTGGAGGAGAAGGAGGAGGAGGAGGAGGAGGAGAAAGGGGAGGCTATATATAGAGCTCGGTTGCCTAGACAAGCAATTGTATCTAGTTTTTAGTAGTTCTTTTGTACTAAGCCTGTGTACCAACTTTTGTTTCTCAAATAAAGGCTATAGTAGCCTTAATACCTAGGTCTGTTTAGAGTAAATATTGCAGAGAAATTAGCTCTATGCAAAAGTCTTAAAGTATTGCCCTATTATCCTTATATAGTTAGCATCTAAGGAGTATATAGGCTGTGTCCTGTGTAGCTCTGTAGTTGCATAGGCAAACTTTAAAGTCTACTAACTTTCTCTTAAAAAGATAGCTTCTTAGGTAACAGTAACCTAGTTTAAGTTAAAAAAAGGCGCTAGATATATCTCTCTTAGTTCTAAGAGTTAGTATCTGCTTTTTTACCTTCCCTTTAAAGGTTGCTAAGTATGTATTTAGGTTCTTGCTAATAGCTTTCTTTCTGTATTTGTCGTATAAGCTTAACTAGTTAACGCTAGCTAGTTGTTTAATATAAATACTGACAACTGCTAGGCTAATTTTCCTTATTAACAGATATTTTCTTATAGCCTCTTTTGCAAGGGAGTCTGCTTTTTTATTTTCTAGTATATCTTAATAGCCTAGGACTTATTATAGTGTAGGAGTAACGCCTTTTTCTTTAAGTTAAGTTGTTTCCTTAATACACTTTATTTGCTACTCCTAGCTAGAGTTATTTAAGGTGCTCTTAAATTTGAACAGAGCTGCCTAGTTGTCTGCGTATATTGTAACGCTCTAGTAGTCGTCTATAAGGCTAACTGCTTTTTCTTGCCCTAAAGTCATACCTTCTAGTTCACTATTGTAAACTAGCTAATTATTTCTTATATTATCTTGTAGTTCTTTTATAAGCGTAGCTTTTTTATAGAAAGCAACGCCTACGCTAATTCCTTTGCCTTCCTTTGTTGGTAAGGTATCTAAGTATATTAAAAGGAGGCTCTTATTAACTAATTACTTAATATAGAATTCTACTTCTAGGTCTTTTAGCTTGTTTGATATTTAAACTTTATATTGAGTTCTAGCGTTCTATAGCGTGTAGGCGTATTGTTGCAGTTTCTCTGTATTAGAGATAGCTAACGGGATAGACCAAGTTATTTGGTTGAGTTGGTCGCCTTTATTGCTAGTAAGTGTCACGGATGGTTGCGTGTTGACTGGGTCCGCCAAACTCGCTTATCGTTAGCTTGCCCACCGGCAATTGTGCTTATAAGGGGCGAAGCAAGTACTATTGCCTGAAGCTACCCCTTACAGAATAATACCTCTTCCTACAGGCTAATAGTCTAGAGATAGCTCTCTTAACGCAATCTAACACTTAAGGCAATTAGGGAAGTTAGAGCCCTGCTGCATCTGAACTCTCTAATCCCTCTTAAACCCTATTAAGGCCCGCTACACCTAAGGAGCCTAGAGAGCGCACCTAAGGCGTACCTGCAACGCTTAAGGAGCGCATTAACGCTGTAGAGAAGTAACGCAATAAACTTTAATTCTTACAACAATTATAGGAGTTAAAAGAAGAAGTAGCACAACTAGAAGGGGTTGAACAGGAAGGAATCTTAAATATACTAATACTACTAACTATATTATCTTGCGCGTGGAACACACTTAAAGTGACACCTACTACGCATGTGCGACGCGCGTTAAAACCTAAAGACCTAGCTAAATACTAAGGCAAAACCCTTAAGGAACATCGCGAGTTTACCTATTCTTGCAAAGTAGTGTTTTGGCTACTGCTATAAGAATTTAAAAGAGATAACAATAAAGTAATTTAGGTAATACAGTATCTTAGAGCAGATTCTTAAGAGCTTTAGTATGCTTACTATAAGCGTTCTTTTAAAGTAAAGAGAAAAGTGCTAACTTAGGACTACTTTAAGTAATACATGCTTAACTTGCTCTTAGACCTTATTAACTGCAGCCTTAAAGCAGTAACTGCGCATGCGCACGCTATGCAGCAGAAGGACTAGACTATTTAATTATTTACAACTTATCTTAATATTCTTAAAAATTAACTCTTAACATATACTAAGGCATAAAGGGTCTAGCACCTCTTTGCGAAACTAAGGCCTAAACTACAGCGCGTAATTACTAACTACTATTAGATCCTTGTAACTAGAGAAGACCTTATTACGCTTAGATCTACACTTAAGTAGAATTTGCGCAAAGCACTTATTACGTATAATCTGCCTTACTAGAGCACTTTTATAAAGAAAAGAAAAAAACACTTTTTTATAGCTACTACACTAGACGCACTTAAGAAGCGTAAGAATAGTAACAAGGTTACATGTTTTAAGTGCTAGAAGAAAGGACACTACGCTAATAAGTGCTAAAGCAACAACCCTAACAAGGTCCTAGTTAATATAAACTAGACAGGAAAAGGTTAAGCCTTGCTGTAAACCTAAGGTTAGTAAGGCGCGTGCTAATAGATATTTTACTAGAGATGCAGCGCATGTGTTACGCACGTTTAGTAACTAAAGTAGAAAAGAAACTCTAGGTTATCTTAGATTTATAAGCAGATGTTAGCCTTATTAGTTAAAAAATAGCTGTAGAGATAGATCTAAAACCTATTTAGGATACAGAACTTCCCTGCTTAAGTTAGATTAGACCTTAAAGGCAAAACATATACGCAGCATATAAGCTCTAGCTGCGCTTAATAAATAATAATAGCGTAGAGCGCATTATAGAAGTTACTGCGTATAGAGTAGACAAAGAGGGAGCACTACTACTACTAGGCAACTTTTTCTTAAGCTAGAAAGGCATCTATATTAACTGCGGAAGGCAGATGTAGCGTTAGGAATATATAAGAGCAAACATTAACTTAGTAGCTACTAAGGTATTTTTAAAGGACGCAAGACTTATAGATTTAAGAGCTTACCTCTTAGAAGTACTTTAAAGTAATAGCGCATACATTAAGCCTAAGGCACATGTACTAAACGTATTTGTAGCATAAATGCAGCGCATACCTAATGTATTGCAAAATTACGCTAATGTCTTTAACAATAAAGCTGCTAAAACTCTTTTACAGCTAAAAAGCTTAGATTACGCAATCTCTATTTAACAAGGAAAAGAACCTCTTTATAGGCTTTTTTATACCCTCTCTTCTTGTAAGCTTTAAGTGCTTTGTAAATACATTAAAGAAGTACTGTGTAAGGAATAGATTTGCTACAGCACTAGCCCTATAGGCGCACTAATACTATTTGTACTAAAGAAAGATAGAACCCTTCGCCTTTGCGTAGATTATTAAGGCCTTAATACTATTACAATAAAAGATTGTTGCCTGCTTTCCCTAATTAGAAAGACACTAGACTGCTTGTTAGGCGCACGCTACTACACAACATTAGATCTTAAAGACGCTTACTATTGTCTAAGGATTAAGGCAGGAGATAAGTGGAAGACTGCTTTTAGGACATAATACAGACATTTTAAATATCTTATTATGCCTTTTAGGCTCACAAATGCCCTAGCAAGTTTTTAAGCCTACATTAACAAAGCTTTAAGAGGGTACTTAGATTACATCTACGTAGTTTATCTAGATAATATTCTTATCTATACCCACGACGACAACATTATGCTACACTAGCGTGCTGTACGCGCTGTACTTAACTCTTTACAAAGAGCAGAGTTATATGTAAATCTTAAGAAGTGTATATTTGCTTTAAACAAAGTTTATTTTTTAGGATTTATTATTATAAGAAGCGGCATTCGCGTAGATCTAGCGCGCGTTGCTACTATTAAGTAATAGCCTACACCTACTAGTATTAAGGAGCTGCAGTCCTTTTTAGGATTTGCAAATTTTTATTAGCGTTTTATTAAGAACTATGCTGCAGAAACAGCACTTCTTATAGATATTCTAAAAGGGAAACAAGTGTTCTACTAGAACAAGGATACACATACTGCCTTTATAAGGCTAAAGCAACGCTTTACATGTGCGCCTATCTTGCGTTACTTTAAAGATACACGTATAATTTATGTTAAGATAAATGCTTTAACTTTTGCTATATTAGGCATATTGTCTTAATTATTTAAGAACAAAAAGTAGCATCTTGTTGCGTTTTACTTACAAAAACTGCAAAACGCTAAGCTAAACTATAAAGTATATAACCTTAAACTTTTAGCTATTATACAAAGCTTTAAGAAATAGCGGCACTACTTAGAAGGCACTTAACACACTATTTAGGTGTTAACTAATTATAACAACCTGCGCTTTTTACGCGCTGTACAGAAGCTAAACTAGTGTTAAGTACGCTAGGCTCTATATTTAGAGGCTTTTGATTTTGAAGTTAAATACTGCCTAGGGCGTACAAACCCTGCGGACGGACTATTAAGAAGAGCAGATTATAAATAGAAGAACCTATTGTTAACTTAATTGTTGCTTACACTGCAGAATAAACTTCTAGCAAGGGTAGAGCATAGTAAAATAAAAGGTTTTATAACTTAGTACAGCTAAGAAGGCGCATGTAAGACGCATGTAGCTAATATTTGCAAAACGGAGGGTATCTAAACTGCTAGTGCTATAGGGTGCACACTATGCGTACTACGCTCTCTAGCTAGAGTATTAGTTAGTAGTAAACCTGCAACAGTAGAGTTAGAAGCTCTAATAGATAAACTGTGCTAGTTATAACAAAAGGACGCTTTTGCCCTGCAGCAGGTTGCAGACTCTATGTAAGTAATACGCACTTAAAACAGCAGCAGTGCGTAAGTGTAGCGCGTTGACAATAAAAAAGTCTTAAGATACAAAGGCAGAATTTATATTTTACTAGAATAAGCTATTAGGCAAGAGATTTTATTATAGAATTATAACACGCGCATAGCAGGTTATTTTAGCGCATGTAGGACTTATAAGCTTATTAGTAGGCTATATTACTAGCTAGAGCTAGGCTATAATGTTTAGGATTACGTAAAGACCTGTGTAGTATGCTAAAGGAGTAAGGCTCTAAGACACAGCAAATACAGTTAGTTATTACTATTACTAGTTCCTAATAAGATATTTAAGGAAGTAAGCCTTAATTTTGTACAGTTTAAGTTACGTGTTTAATGCAATCCTTATAATTGTTAACTGCTTTTTAAAGATAGCAATTTACATACCTGCATTAAAAACGTAGGATGCAAAACAGTTTGCAGAATCCTATTTTAAATATATTATTTTAAAATACGGAATTTAAAAGGGCATTATATCTAATTGCAGTTTAATCTTTACCTTAGCGTTTTAGATAGAAATATACTACTAATTATAGGTAAAGCGCAGGCTAAGCACAGCCTTCTACCTGCAGACAGACGGGCAAACTAAACGCTAGAACTAGACAATAAAGCAATACCTAAAAACATTTGCTTTAGAAAAACAAGATAATTAGGTGTTACTTCTACTAACTATATAATTTGCATACAACAACTCTATCTACGAATTAACAAAGACAACACTTTTTTACGCAGTATATAGTAAGCATCTATTGCTTACGTTGCCTCCTAAGGACAGTAGGCTAGAAAGGGAGGTACTAGACGCTGTAAACAGAGTGCAGCGTATGCACAGCGCACGTGCGACAGCAAGAGAACACTTCTTAGTAGCACAAGAATATTAACGCTAATACTATAATAAAAAATACAAACTAAAGATTTTCTGCTAAAGAGACTTAGTTCGCCTTAGTATAAAGAATATTAACCTAGCTTACTAACCTAATAAGAAGCTTTCTAGCAAGTTTATAGGACTATTCTAAGTGCAAGAAGTAGTAGGAACGCAGGCTTACTAACTATAACTACTACTTTACTATTGCATTTATAATGTCTTCCACGTCTCCTTACTAGAATAATAGGAATTACGCAGTGGTTAAGAAGACAATACTTAGGCACTAGAAATTAGCTCTAAGAGTGAAGAGATCTAGGAGGTTAAAAAGATATTAGGGAAACAGGTTAAGAATGGCTAGCTAGAGTATTGGCTGCGATAGAAAGGCTATAACGAATTATAGGATACCTAGACTCTAGCATTGCAGTTTGAGGATATAGAAGAACTAATTAAGGAATATAAGCACGATTAAAGATTATTATGTTTTAAGCGCGCTAAAAGAATATACTAAACATTGTTGTCGCGCACTTAGGGCGCAAATTAGGTATCTAAACAAACAAAACTACAAGTACAAAAACAATCTACCTCTACTTATTATTAAAAATCTCCTTACTACTAGCACGAACCTTATTATCACTACTACTTCTAGCACTACTGTCATGCGCGCCACCTGCGCCCGGACCGCGCCTGAGAAGCGGCACGTCGTCGTCGCCTGAGCTTTTATCATCATCCTTATTATTATTAGTGGGACCAGCAATCCTGGCTGCATGACTAGCGATTAATTTAAGAGTAGCTGCTATGCGGCGCTGCTCTACTAAGATTAAGCTTAAGTAGTGAGGCGAGGTTGTTGGCACCTAGGTAGAAACTCCTAAAGGAGTACTGGTGTGCGCGGCGACGCGGCGGCAGTTAGAAAGCTTAAGGTTGAATTGGCGCTAGCATCGCGCAAGCTTGACGCTAGCAGCAATAACGGCGGGGTTAGTTCTTAGAATATTAGCATTAGTAACTGCAGTATTAAAACGAGCATAAAGATAGTATAGACAATTTAAACGCTTATTAAGCGCTTTAGGAACCTGTTTAGATTAGCTAAAGCGCAGTTAACAAAATAAAAAGACTTACTTTAGTATAACTGCTACGGTTGCTCTTAGCATAATAGTTACAACAATAATGCTTAGTCTTTCTACAAATTTTCTTTTATTTAGTAATGTTTTGTGCGCAGCGCAGGCAAGTTACATGCAAGGCAATAAGATTAGCAGCTTTGTTAAGCACGCTAAACTTGTATAGCTAAGCATCTTGTAGGTAGGACTTCTTAATGTACTTAGGATTTAGATAGTAGACTATAATAAAAATTAGAGCTTGTTGTTTAGTCGCGTAGTAAGTGCGTTAGAGTTGCATGTTAAATATGTTAATTAAGACAAGGATTACGAAAGATATACTAGAAAATTTCTTTATTACTGCAGCAAACATTACCTCGCATAGACTACCTACAATAATTATATACTTTTACCTTTACTTCTAAAAATTTTAAGAAACAAACAATAAATTTAAGGTTTACTACAATAACGCCACGAAGACTTAAGCCTAAAGCTTGTCCTGCGCCTAAACTATAGGTAACACGCGTCTTAAGAGCACCTAAGCTGCAAGTAACACGCGCTCTTTACTAAAACATTCTTATACAGTCTAGAGAGTTAACTTAAGGCTGTTAGGACGCTAGACTAGAGGGGGAGGCTCTGTCACGGATGGTTGCGTGTTGACTAGGTCCGCTAAACTCGCTTATTGTTAGCTTGCCTACTAGTAATTATGCTTATAAGGGGCTCCTCACCTGCGAGGATACCTGCAGGTATTATTGCTTGAAATATATACACGTTATTATTCTAGAGCCATCTCTTACTATCTTCTGTGGTGTAAAGCAAGTACTATTGCCTGAAGCCACCCCTTACAGTAAGAGCATTCTTTTTAGAGTGGTTTATATCTAGTTAAGTAGATCTAAACGTGTATTGTCTAATAAAGTTGTTGAGCCTAACTTTAGGTAGGTAAATAGTAGCTTCTAGTTTATTTAGTATTGTAGGAGATAATTTAAAAGTCCTTAGCATCTTTCTACAGGCCTAGTTTTGTAGTTTCTGCCTACTATTAAAAACGTGTTGTTATCTTTTCTAAAATAGTTAGCATCTATAATCTTCTATACTTGTAATACAAGCTAGATATAATTACCTTATTGCTCTAAGTAAGAGGCCCTTATTAATATTAACTAGCCTACTTAGGCGGGCAAAAGCCTAATTTGCTTGTTGTATCCTTATGTAGCAGTAGTCCTTAAACTTTAAAATATTATTAAAGAAAATGCCTAGCCATCTAACTAGTTCTTATAGTTAGGAGATCTCTTTAGTAAGTAGCGTAATAACTCTGCTAGTGCCCTTTCTTAATCTTGTCTAATCAACTAATTCTGTTTTTAAGCTCTTAAACTTAATAGCTAACTTCTTTACTTAGTTAAGGAGATTTGATAGTTCTCTTTTTAGTAGTTTAATGTTTTTCCTATTAAATGTTATTAATATCGAGATCTATAGGTTGTCTATATAGAATAAGGAGTATAAATTATTATTTGCTGTAATTGATTAGAATAGCAGTTTTATATAAATATAAAAAGAACAGGCAATGCTAGGCTTCCTTGTAGCATTCTAGTATTAACATCTTTTAGTTTCTCTATTTGTCCCTTAAAGAATAGGTCTAATAGCGTTTTAGTAAGGAATAACTTAGTCTATAATATAACGCAGGTTGGTAGTTGTTAGTTGCCTATGTTCTCTGGCAGCTTATTCCTAGATAAATAGTTAAAAACGCCTCTAATATCTAGAAATGCTATTAAAGTAACTTTTTTCTTCTGCCTCTGTTTTTAAATACTATTGTAGAGAAGTAGTGTAGAGTTAATAGCTAATTTTTAAGCCTATCTCCTATTTGTAAAAAGTATAGTAGGTCTGTTGTTTTAGCTAGTACACCTAGTCTCTTTACGTAGAGTCTCTCTAGTGCCTTCTCTAGGCAGCATAAAAGAGAAATAACTCTATATGCCTTAGAAATTAAGTAATTAGGCTTGTTTAGTTTTCTTAAGATAACTTTTTTAGCTTTTCTCTAACACCTTAGTTGGTATCCTAGGTTAAAAGCATTAAATAAACTTTACAAAAGGTGTATAGTTAATATTTGTACGCTATTAAAATAACTTCTTAGCTAATTCTATTAAGTCCTGATAAGGTAGCTTTTATCCTTTTGCAGGCAGTGTAGAGCTTTTGTTTAGTTAATATTAGCTACTCCTATCTACTTTTTCTTTAGTAGTTGTTAAGCTTTAGTGCTAGTGGAGTAGAAAGTAGTAAAAAAAGTTTTTTGTTACAGATTTAGCATTTCTCTTTCAATGATTCTTTGCTTTTAATAGCTAGGATTCTTGTAAAGAGGTTATTTTTTATATAAGCTATAGCTTTAATTATCTTTTTAAGTAATATATTTTAAAAAAACTATTCCTAATAGTTAAGTTTAGCTTTTGTAATAGATTTAAGGTAATTATGTTTTGCAAGCAAGTAATCTCTTTTTTATAAATATAAAGTACTATCTTCACCTCTTGCTATTTATTGGTAGTCTTAATAGGCTTTATATAGGCTAGTCTTAAGAATATCTAAATTACTAAACTACTAAGGCTTTAGTTGTAACTTTTAGTTTACAAGCAGAGTAAATCTTATAAGCAATTATTAAATAGCTATCATAAGATCTTCTACTACATTGTCTAAGCTTTCTTTTAAAAATTATGAAGTTCTTTAAATGGTTACCTTAAGAAGTTATTAGACGCTTGTAGTATAGCTAGTAATCAATCTTGTAGCTTTATCTATAGTATTTCCTTTTATAAAGTCTTCTTAAAAAAGTTCGATTTTTTTTGGTGTTGTATTACTTTAGTTAGCTAAGTAGCTAACTTTAGTTAATAATACTAAAACGAATAGCGTAATAGTTAGATTTAATTTTTAAGATAGCTTACTAGTCTATTATAGTAGGCGCTATATTATTTGTAAAGAAAGTAAAGTTGAGTATACTTTCTTTTTATATGTAGCTATCAAAGAAGATCCTAGCTCTTATAGTATTTAATAGAGTAAACTTATAATTGTCTATCTACTTTACTAAATTTTTAGCTTATTAATTCATGTTACACTCTTGTAAGCCCTATCTAGGGTAGTAGCAATCAAAATCACTTAAAATAATTTAAATTCATTCTTAAGACTATTCTAGAAGGCATAATTAGATTATTGTTATGTTTAAGTCTTATTTTAGGCTTTTTTAATTGTAGATACTGTAAATATAGAGTTTCCTTAATCTAAAAAGTAATATCATTACTTTAAAGTTGTTGTTTTTGCTAATATAAAGATTAACTTCTACTTCTATATTCTTTTTAATATAGCATAAAGTTGCTAGTTATAGTTCTTTATAAGTGGGTAGAATTTAAGTAAAGTTTAAGTAGGCTATTAACTTAGAATCTTTATATTGCCCTTTTACTTACTACAGCTCCTGTATTACAATAATCTTAGTATTTATTATAATAGCTAAGTTGACTACGCTTTCTATAGCAGGGCTAATTTTAACCACATCTACTTTCAAAACTCTAATTGTACTAATTTGTTTAATTACTCTTATTTATCTCAGCTTATACAATATTCCATTCAAGGCTATTAGCCGCATAAAGTTTACTGTAGTTAGCACACTTAAATATAGTATAAATACAAGCTTTTTCTTTACTAGTGCAAGATTTACACTTATGCTAGTTAGTGCAGTAAGGCTTGCTGCAAATTTAGTAAGTTATTTTTAAGCATTCATTTTCTAGGTAGCTAAATCTCTAGCGATTAGTGTATTGCCTTAAAATATTAACAACTTACAGTTTTTCTGCTCTAAGGCTTTCTTCTCGAATATAAAGTTTTTTTCTAATAGCCTTCTAGGCCTTGTCCTCTATAGCAAAGGCTACTCAGGCTAAGCTAAAGTATTAATATCTTCTTTTATTTCTAAGTGTAAGGTAAAAAGAATTACTTATCACTTTAAGGCCTTTGTTAAATATTTAAGTCTCTTCTTAAATAATCTTAAGGCTAGAATTTATAATCAGCCTATAAATAACAACTTTAAACTAAAGCATAATAAGCCAGACAGCCTTAAAAGTAGTAATATCCTGCTATATTACCTAGTTTTTAAGAAAGTATTTTGCCTTGAATGCTAGTATAGTAGTAATAATCCTATTTTCTTTCAAATAATTTGTAACTAAGGCAACTATAAGTGATTATACTTTTTCTTTTATTACAAATACATTATTAAAGGCATTCATAAGTTTGTAAGCGTTAAAGTCTTTTAAAGTTTTACTAACCAAGACCAGCTAGTAGTTTTTTAGCCTAGTAGCTTTTAGTTTTGAAGTTTTTTCTATTTTTGTTTATAGTTAATCTTTGTTGTTGCCTGCAATGGTAGCGTAGGAGGCTTAAATAGGCGTGTTCTATACAGGCGAGTTCTAGGTAGGCGTGCTTATTATTAGTTTCTCTATACTAACTTGTCTAATTCTCTCTCTCAGCTCTCTTAAGGCGTTAGTGAAACTTAATATTTCGTCTATTAAGATAGTAGTATTGTTCTTATTTACTTTTCTATTTTCTGTATAGTTTTTAAAGACTATTAATAAGTCTAGTAGGCTTGTTTACTAAGTAGAGTATAATATTTTTATCTAAATTAGTAGCTTAAATAACTAAGTCTCTTGCATTTTCAAGCGCCTCTTTAACAAAAAAGGCTTTTAGTATTTTATTCCTAATTAGAAATTAAAGTATAGCTCTGATAAAAGAATAAAAGTTACTTCTAGTTTAATTGTAGGTAGGCCTTTGTAGTTTCTCCTTTAGAGTTTGCCTTTCTAGGCGTAGCGCAGTAGTCTAGCCGTTCTCTACAATTATATTATTGTTCTCTTTCTCTATTTTTTTTGTTCCTCCTAAGTCTTTAAAGACAATTTATTTTTTATCGTTTTTTATCATTATTGTGATAATTTCGTAAATTTAAGCTTGAATAAGCTTCTTAACTTTAATTAGCTCTACAGTAGATGCCTTGGCATGTAGTCTAAGCTTTTTAGAAAAAAAATTTCCTCCTAGTAGGAGGGGTAGGGCGACTCTTTCACCCTCTCAAGCGCGCTAGCGCCTGTGCTGCAGGCTTTAAAATGTATCGCAATAGATTGCTCGAAATTGTTTCTCCTTGATCCTGTTATTTTTGATTTCTAGAAAAGTCGTGGTTGAATTTGTATGCTAATAAACTATTGTATAGGCTAGAAAATTAATTTTTTGGACTTTGCGATATCTCGACCAATACTAGTCCAAAATCGGAAGTTTTTACTTCGACTTTTTAATCCCGCGTAAATGGCTCTTTCTTTAGTATAAATTATTTCAATAACTTGAATATTCAGAAAGTTATTTGACAACCCACGTTTTGATGGGTTGTGGCGTGGGTTGCCCCATATTTGCACTGTTTTTTTTAGCTCTAGCTAGCGTATCATAAGGATAACTGAATGACTTTATATAGCAGTTGTCTAAAGCTAGACTGCATCTTTCCAACGAACCAAAACTTACCTAATTTGGACTAGTATTCACCAAGATATTTGACAATCCACACGAGCAACCCCGAGGCAACCCATTTACCAGCCTACTATTGTATAAGCATGAGAGTAACTCTACTAGCAAGAACTAAGTTAACAACTTTATTAAATCAACTTCTAAGCTCTATACGCGCTAGCGCTATTTTTATAATTAGCAGCAAGCCGCCTGTAAGGACTTAGTGAACGGGTGTTGGAGTGTATGAAGATATACTGCTACGAGAGCAGGAGATCACTAGTGGTTAGATTATGTAAGGACGAGGTTAGTAAGATAATGATCTTATTGTAGGTTAGTATAGAAACTATTAGTAGAAGGAGACGCCTATTCAATGTTACAGTATATAAGTTGAGTTGTAGAGTAAGTAAATAATAAATAGTAACCTCTTTCCGCAATATACAGAAGAGGTTATATACCTTAAGATTAGGTAGTTAAGCACTAACCTAGCGTTTAGTAAGGTATTACCCTATGCACTAGCACAAACTCCCTTTTTTTTTAAGCTTAGCCTTATTAAGCACTTTGTTCCGCAGGAAAAAAAAAAGAATAATAGCAAAAATTAAAATTAAAATAAAGGAAATATAACTTAGTTACTTAGGTTGCTTCCTAGTCTTGACAAAACGCATTTCTATATAGTAGCTATTAAATTTAGGTATATAAAAAGCAGTTAAATTTCATAGGCGTTGCAATTTTCTTTTCATATACTTATTTTAGGCATATATCTACTATATCTCTGTATTTTACTTCTTTAAACGCCTACTCGAACATAGTTCTCAAGTAGTAGTAGTTAAGTGCTTAGTGTAGGCGTAGGTATAGTAGTAGCAGTAGCAGGAACTTAGGTCTTAAATATTAATTTAAGATAACTGTAACAAAGCTTCTTAGTTATAGTTGTAGGTACTAAGACGTTATCTAAGATTACTGTGCCTAATTAGAACTAAACACAAGAAAGGCGTTGTATAAAAAAAAGTCTAATAAGTTTTATACTTTTCTAGAAAACTTAACGCTTATCAGCCTCTATGCTAAGCTTTTCTTCAAAACGCTAGAGAAAATCAGCTTTAAAAAAGAATTAGTATTCTACTTATTCAAGTCCTTTGTTGTATAAGGCGGGTTTTGTTTACAGTTAGTAGAGTATAATTAGTTAAGAAAACCTTAAACTAGGTCTATACAAAAGGCGTCCTTTTCTAACCCTTACACTATAACCTATTCATTATGAATTTTCTATAAAATACAGTTTTAGTGCTAATTAATATAGTTATTAATTTATTCCTTGTTAGCGTTTTATAGCTTTATATTAGGTCCCTTGTAAACAAGAGAGTTGTCCTACTTAGCCTATCTTATTTATTTTTAAGGTATCAAAGGTGATGATTGTTGTTGTAGTCAAAATAGGTTTTCTAAAATAGTGAAAAGCAGCTGCCCTCTACTAATTAGTTGCAAAAGTAAAAAAAAAAGATTATGTATAGTCAACGAAATTTAAATAGTAAGTAGATAAGGTCTACGCTCTAGGCGCTAAGAGCAGAAAAGCTTAGACTACTAAGCAAAATTAGGGTTAAAAAATTTGCTATAAGTACTAAAAAACAACACTAATTAAAATATGTTTAACAGCAATTGCTAGCCTATAGCTAGCAACAAGATTGCGATAGAGGCGGAGGAGGTAGAAGAGGTGGAGGAGGGTAAGGACACGTACGTTACCGCAGCGGGAGCCTGCAATACTTTATAAAAGCTCCTTGCCTACTGCTTCTTACCTTTAGGATTTCCTACACTACACAGTACCGCATACAAACAACTCGCATACGAATAATATAATGCTTAGACTATTCTTCTCCCCGTTTAACACAAAGAACAATAGCTCACATTAAGTGAAGTTAGACCTCACTAGGTCACCATACGAGAAGCTATGGTGGTGGATCACGAAGCCCGCGTTCACCTTCGTTGAGCGGCTAGCCTATCTTATAAAAGCTCTCTAGATCTAGAACTTATATCTAACATAAACATCTGTAGGGAATAGCTGGTTAAACCTTTTAAACTTATTAGAATAACTAGAGAAATTGTAAAAAGTTGTAGTAAGGTTATAATAGGCTTTACAATTTTTTTATAAAATTCTATAGTAGGCACTTTTATTACACTATTACAGACTATAATAAACAAAGAAAGAATAGTATAGCAATTGCAAGTAGTTAGCCTAGTAGATCTATAAAGTAAAAGAATTTATAAAATTTAGTCTTATTTCTTTTTATAGATTTGCTTCATTTATTAAAAGTTAAAAACTGCCTTTTATATGTTTTCTGTCTAGTTAGTCTTATCTTCTAATTCTTTTATAATAATATTGAATAATCTAATGCCTGTTTTTCTGCGCTAGCGTAGATGGTTTATCATATGCTTTTAAAATTCTAATATTATTTCTATATAGTTGATCTAATTATTTTGATTAAACAAGACATTGCCTTAAATTATCTTAGCACTAAGGATTTTTACTATTACATGCTTAAGGTCAAAGTGAAGATACTTAAAGTAAGTCCAATTATTCTACTTAGCGTACTTAGCGTAGTAGAAGTAAGAAATTAGAGTGTGCTTCTGTTACGATCCAATACTAGGACTCTTGGAGGAATCTTCACGAGGCACCGGCACATTCAACCAAGAGCCTGGCAATAGTTAACAATCACGTAACTGCTTAGCGCTTAGTGCTCTTAGTACGGCTGAGCACACTAATTATGTTACAAGACTGCTTAGTGCTTTGTGCTCTTAGCACGGCTAAGCACACTAATTATATTACAGTGGGGTGACAAAAAAAAAAAGAAATCAAAAAAGTTATAGTTTTCAAAGCTTTATATTTCAGTAACTAGAAGGGCTAGGCTAAAAAAAGTTAGTGATTTGGAAAGCCAAGAACCTCCTCTTCAAGATAGGTTGCTTAATAAGCTGCTTAGTCAGCACAATTGCGCCTTTAATCTCGCTCAAAATATGTTGAAAAAAAGCAAAAATAGATTTTAGCATATCTTTTTTATGAACGTATAAAAAGGGCCGAAAAATATATTAGTTTAACTAGCTTACGTAAGCATGATGTGAGCAAGTTTTGGAGTAATATTTCTTATTCCCTTATAGTTTAATGAAAGGATAAAAAATAGGGGTTGCTTACGTAAGCACTAATTACGTAATAACTTAATAAAAGTATAGTATATTTACTCCTCTTGTTTATCCTAACTTTCTATCTTTATATTATCTCCTTTATGGCTCGCAATCTCTCTCAATTTGAATAACAAGTTTATACTTTATATTTACACAACAAATCTATCTCTTCTATTAGTAATATACTAGAAAAGCCTTCTAAAAGTATTTACAATACAAAAAAAGCAAAAAGAGTGCTTAATAGAGACCTTACAAGAGGCCCTAAAAAGACAATTCAACCTCTTTTAAAAGAAAATAGTATAAATCTTTTAATTAAAAGCGTACAACGCTTTCTAAAAAAGGAGAACTATTCTACTTATAATTTTTAAAAAAAGACGCCTTTAGACACTAAAAAAGCTTATAATTGTTACATTTACGCCAAGCAAACACTTAAAAACATTAAAAATATAAACTTTTATAAAGTTATATTTTTACGAGTCTGCTATTAAGCGTAGGCATAGTGCTAGGACAGAATACTATTAAACAAAGCACAATAATAGAATGGGAAAGAAAATTATTTCTACAACAAATACAAGTAAGTTCTAAAAAACTCTAATTATTAAATAATAAACTGTATTATATCTATAAAAAATTTATTATTTTAATCTATTTTTAGAATACTTACTAATCTAGTTATAGGTCAAGATATTTCTATTTAAGTTTGGGGTGCAATTTAGATAAGTAAAAGATCTAAACTAGTAGTAATTAAAAGCCCTTTAATTACTACTCCTTTCAGGAATTTAGACTATATTAAAAAGATCCTAATTCCTATAGTAAAACCTGCAATAAAAAAAGGTAAGTTATATATACTTTATTTTTCTATTTCTATCCTAAAGAAGAGGTTCTTGGCTTTTCAAATCACTAAATCTTTTTAGTATAGCCCTTGTAGTTATGGAGATATAAACCTTTGAAAACTATAACCTTTTTAATTTCTTTTTTTTTGTCACCCCTCTATATATATTATTCAAGCCCTATAGATCTTAAAACTAAAAAACCTCGCGATAGTAGCTATTATGTGAGGCTCTACAGCCTTAAGTTTGGTGGTGGTTTTGGTGTTCAAACCGCGCGTTACGCCGTCCACCTCGGTATGCTGCGCGCGATAACCATTCGTGACGTTCAACAAGCCGTCACCAAAGGAGCTGTCGCTCATGTATGATGATGTCGTTGCATCGTCAGCCACTGCCAGCACTGTTATGAAGAGGGAAGCGAGCATGCACAGGAAAGGTCTTGATTTTCGCATAATAAGGGAGCTAATTGAATAGTGAAAAAAAGGGTGTGGGGGGGAGGGGGCGGGGGAGGGGGTGGTCAATAGAATATATGTAATCCACGTTTAAAGAATACAACACTGTAGCAAATTCCCTTTCAATTATCTAGAGTCGTTACTCCTATTATCACCAGCTTTCATTGAAACCAAGCATAAAATTGTATCACAAAAGTCCTTCATCCGTGCCTTTGCTTACCCTTGTAGCCACATAGTTCAATCAAAACTAAGCACAACACCTAACGCCAAAAAGCAGAAGAAGTGGTCCAGAGGCCAAAGCGATCCGCAATACGAAACGTACGACGCTAAAACGACCATGGTATCTGAACTTTTCCTTGCAATCCAAAACAAAAAGCCCCAAAAATCGACAATTGGCAAATAACAGAGCAGGAACGCGTGCCTTGGTGACTTTGCAACAGCATCGGGTGCATCCTTCGAAGAAGAAAGCACAGAGACACCACCTACGCGGCCAATCGAAGAGCGTTGCATCGGAGGTGACATGGCTGTGGAGAAGAGAAAAACGCGACGCAATTGCAGTACCACTACCCAATACATCGATCCGTGGTAGGTGCGATGCCAGTCTACTAACAACACTGTAATCAACTCAGCAGCAAACCTAGAGGATCCAGTCACCCTCCTCCGTTCCATTGGCTATCAAGCCTATTTCTTCTTCTTGACAGAGTCTTTGCGAACAGCGGTACCAGCAGCCCATCTGAAGAACGGTGATGGGGCGGTCTTCTTGCGAGAACTTCCGGAGCTGCCACTGCCGCTGGGCATGACGACAACTGCAGGAGGGGCAGGATGTCCAGGAGGCGGTGGTGGAGGTGGAGGAGCCATTGCTCCCATAGGCAGGCCAGCTGGAGGGGGAGGAGGCACTTGCACAACATGTGCATGAGAGAATGATTCACGCTTCCTGCTCTTGTCCCTCTTGCCCTTTCCTTTTAGCGGAAGATGGCTCGACATGAACATTTGTGCATCCGGTGGAGGGGGTGGTGGAGGGAATGCCTCCTGTGGCGGCTCCGGTGGAGGGGGTGGTGGAGGCTCGGGCATTGGCCACATGTGCATAGTGATGGCCCAGTCGGGTTGGATCATCGTTTCCCAGACTTGGGGCAGAATGATTTCGCCGTCAGGTCCAACGAGGTCGTAGTGACCTTCGTGCACGTGAGGACCAATCACGTCAACATGCAGAAAAGCTTGCTTGATAAGTTCTTCCATACCCTGATTGAACGTTAGCATACAAGGAGGTTTTAACTGCCCAAGCGACTTACCTTCCACGTTTTGCACAGATGCCATGGAAAGCTAAACTTGCGGCCGACGGCGTCCTTGAACTTGATCGGGGCCTTTGGAGCGTCGGAGGGTTTCAGCTTCGCGGCCTCTTCTTCAGCGGCCTTCTTTCCCTTTTCCAGCTCGTCCGCGGCAGCCTTGGCTTCTGCCAAAGCCTTCTCATGGGCCTTCTTCGTCTCTTCAGCTTCTGCGGCCGCTTTCTTCTCAGCCTCTTCACGTGCCTTCTCCGCTGCTTCGAGCATAAATTTGGCCTTTTCCGCAGCGGCTTTCTTGTCTTCTGCAATCTTGGTTGCCTCTGCATCTGCAGCTGCCTTCTCGGCTGCGCGAGCCGCAGCTGCGGCCTCCTCACGCTTGATTTGTTCGTCTTTCTGTGCAAGAATGAGGCTCTCAAGCTTGGCGAGCTTGTCCTCGTCGCCCCTTTTCTTTGCCTCAGCAGCTTCTTGAGCAGCCTTTTCGGCAGCCTCTTTCTTAGCCTTTTCCTTCTCTATCTTGGCTTCCTGTTGAGAAATGAGCAGACTTTCGAGACGATCGAATTTGGCTAATTCGGCGTCTCTTCTCGCTTTCTCTGCTGCCTTCCTTTCTTCCTCCTCCTTACCCAGCAAGAGCTTTTCGAGCTTGGAAAGCATGCCCTCTTCTTTTGGATCAGGTTGCGGAGGAGGCGGGGGCGGTGGCGGGGGCGGAGGCGAAGGCATCATAGCCATGTGATGCATCTGTTGCATAAGTTGCTGTTGCGTAAGTTGCTGTTGCATTGGCTGCTGCATAAGTTGCTGTTGCAACTGTTGTTGCTGTTGTTGTTGTTGCATCGGTTGTTGTTGCATCGGTTGCTGCATCGGCTGCTGTATCGGCTGCTGCATCGGCTGCAGTTGCATTTGGTCAGCTGGAGCTTGGGGCTGCTGAGGCTGAGGCGGTGGTGGGGGTGGAGCAGGTGCAGCGGGTAGATGACGTTCTTCTTCAGGCTGAGGCTTTGGGGTAGGCCGCTTCGAGGGAGGATGTTGTGGGGGAGGGGAGGGATGTTGTGGATGTCCGTAAGGCGGATACATGTGCGGTGGCATGCCATAGGACGAAGCACCGTATGGTGGGTAGTAGCCCATTGGCGAATAGGGCATCATCTCTCCTGGGGGCCCTGGCGGCAAAGAGTTACGGTGACCTTTGCGTGCTTGATGGGGGTCCTGGTGACGCGGATCCTGATGGCGCGGATCCTGGTATTCGGGAAAGTAGCCAGCGCGTGGATCGGCAGCAGAAGGGGGGCCCTGAGTAAAAGGATTCTGCCCGTTGGGCGCAAAGGGGTTCTGAGCGTAAGTGGAGTGTGTCTCATGTCCAAAAGGCACCAGTTGACCTGCAGGCGATTGTGCACCGCCTGGGAAGCCGTACTGGAAGCGTGGATCTGACATCAAGCTGGGTGCGTAGCCATTCGGAGCATGTTGGGGTATGTGGCCCCAGCCGGCACTGGGATGGCCGGGAGGGTGGCCAGGCCGAGTCGAGGGGGCGTATGGGTAGTCGTCGTCATCCTCGACGTCGAGAGGGTCCTGGTGATGGACGGATTGGGGCCTTGGCCGCCTCGGCCTGCGTGCGCGCTCCAGTTTGCTGCGGCTGCGGCTACGACTGTGACTGTGGCTCTCGTGGTGCGAGGGGGGATCCGGTACGGGTGCTGCGTGGCGCGAAGACGCTCGATCTCGATGCGAGACTTTTGGGCGTGGTCCTCGTGGAGGGGCTACAGCGGGTGGGGGGATGGCGTGGTGCGCAACAGCGTGGTGTGGCGCAGAGTGATGCTTGGCAACCCGTGGGCGGGAGGCCGAGTCGGAAGGGTTGATTTCGTCGATGTAGTCCCACGAGCCTTCGTCCTCGTCTTCGTCGTCTTCGTCGTCGTCGTCGTCTTCCTCTTCTTCGCCTTCCTCGTCGTCTTCGTCGTCTGTCTCCTCAGAGGTGCTGTACTCGTCCTCGCTGGCCGAGACTACCTGGATGCCGGCCGAGTCCTCGTCGGTAAAGTCGTCTTCGTCTTCAAAGGCGCCCGTGTGGTTGTTGACTGTGATTCCCTTCCTGAGTCTGATGGCCACGTTAGTGTCGCCCTTGACATGATAGCGGCGCTGGGGAGGAGAGATGGAGACGCTCGACGGCGCAGTGCTGTGTGTGGTGCGCGACTTGGGGGAGCGTCGCGACGCAGCATGGGGCATGGCGCGACGATGGGGGAGATGGGCTATGACTAACGGCATGAGGCTGGTGGTGCTGACGGAACCGCACTCGAGCCCGCTTGTACCAGAGAATGGCCGAGTCCAGGGTTCCTGATTGCGCGAGCAGGGAGCGATGCGGTGTGGGCGATGCGATGGTGGACGGTGGAGGGGGGAGCACTGGAGGGGCGACAAGGTGTCAGGAGAAGGCGGGGCAGATGATGCCGTTGCCTTTGAGCAGGAACAACGGTCCGCTGCAGGGAGTGGGCGTGTTGGTAAACAGTCGTCCTTTGGAACAACAGACGCTACGTGCGACGGGCAGACTGCAGGCGGGCGGGACAGTCGGGCGACGTCTTGGGGGGAGGGCAAGAGAGCAAGGTCGGCGTCTATGGTGCACGCCGAAACAGAGTGCTCGTGACTGGGCGGCTGGGCGACGGGGCGACTGTGCCAGTGCTGTCCACGCCAGATCGATGCAGCACGAACCGCCGTCTCAGGGCCTGCGCCCAACTCTCCGAATCAGACAATAATGCGTGGGAGACGACTGTGCTGACTCGGACATAGTCTGGCGGACGGGATGGTGAATGTTGGTACTGGTAGACGCAGGTCAACAACAACAACAACAACCGTGGCGACAGCGATGGCAATGGCTGCACTGGAGGAGCAGCTCTTCTGCATTTACACTGCCCGTTGGCATTGCTATTAACCTGACCTCGCCATCCTGCGGCGGTACTGCCATCGCTGGGAGTCACTGTTACCCTCGTCTAGTCGGCTACGTGGTTCATCTCAGAGGCCTTGTTGACCGCCTAGCAGCCCAACTGCAATGCCACGCAGCCCAACGAGGGCATAGTCGCACGTCTGCGCCAGCGTGCCAGGCCACGTGTAGTCGTGAGGACCGACCACTGTTTGCTTGTTCGACAACAACGACAGCAGACAACGTCTACTGTGCAGTAGAGCGCGTTTCCATATCCGCCCTGTGCGTCCCGTTCTCGCCTATCTTAGCTGCCTACTCGAGCCGAGATGGTGGTAGTCAGACGTCACCCTCGATTCCAACATCAAAAGACCGTAATGCATCCTGGAGCTACATAGTATTCGAGACGTACAACCCACACGTGAGCTAGACATTGGAGAGAGAAAATTGCTAGGGAATGAGAAGCCGACTGCAAGGTCCCGCTCCAAATGCGCCATCAGATTGGTATCTAGTATACACCCACAAACGCCTCACAATGCAAGTCGCTATTCGCTCAGTGCTTCGTCAACTTCCTCCTCTTCCTCTGCTGTGCCATTTGCCAGGCTTTTCCTAGGTACTTCCAAGACGTAAATGCCGTTCTTGACCTTCCCAGACATCCATCTGCCTAACCTGGGCTCTTTACCCACGGCAGCCACAACGCACAACCCGTCTTTGCCCCTGTCTCCTCTCTCTTGGACTGCAAGGCCATTGACAATGCCGCGTATGAGCACGGCATCGTCCCTGCTATCGCCATTGACCATAGACTCGTCTTCCACAATCGGTACGCGCCCTACTTTACCCACTGGCTCAATGCTCTTCTTGTCTGCTGTAATCTTCCACGCGCGTATCCAGCCGTCCCAGCTTGCCGTAAGGATGAGATCAGCAAAAGGGACTGTCGCAAGCGCAGTCACATATCGCGGTAGTCGAGGACCAGGCTTTACTGACTTTGCCGCGTCGTTGTTGGCTGACATTTGCTCGGGCGTAAGCGGTGGATCGCGGCCGTGGGTGAGTGGATATGTGAAGAGAGGCTTTTTTCGGTTGACAGACCATAACGACAGGGCGCCATTGTCAGATGCTGTAACGAACAAGCCGGCGTCGAGAAGACCCACGCAATCAATAGATCCTTCAGCGTATGCGATGGGCGCGTCGTCGTCGTCTTCGTCGCGCCTCGCTCCGTTAGCCTGTACATGCTGTTTTTCCTCTCCGTCGACATTCTTTCCAAATCGACCTTTGCGCAATTTGTCCAAGCCCTTTTGTCTGGCGGTACCACCTCCGTGGAATACAAGCTGGTTTTCCTCGACAACTCTCCACAAGCGAGCAGTGCGATCCCGTGCACCAACACTGACGCAAGTCTCCTGGTTGAGCTCCAGCCCGCCGGCTACACCAATGACAGCATCCTGGTGTCCGACGAGCGTCTCAATGTATGCTGATTCTGGCGCACTCCAGACAATGACAGCTCGGTCTGCGCCGCCTGAGAAGAGTTGCTCAGTGCCCCTTCGAAACGACAGGGAGAGCACGGCATCGCGATGGCGAGTGAACAGGTGACGGGGCGTGAGGGTGTCGGCGTCCCAGATGATCAGGCGAGCATGCATATCACCCGTGGCCAGGTACTTCCCCGAGTCGGAGATGGCCACGGACACGATTTCGCCCGTGTGACCCAGAAAGGCGCGGTCGCCCTTTTTGTTCTTGTTCCCTTTCCGCCAGAACAGCCTCTTTGGTGTGGTGCGCGGCGTCAGGTTGGATGGTCGGTTGCGGTCGGGCGCATACGACTTTGGGTCGGCGATTTTCCACTTCTCCACGATGAGGTCTTTGCTGATGGTCCAGGCATACGGCAGCTTGACGGCGCATCCTGTCGTGGCCTTTTGCAGCCCTGAGTAGCCCGTCGCATGTGATGCATGCTCAAAGTCGAGCTCGGCGGCAATTGATCTGTAGATCTTGCCCTTGCCTTCTGCGACATCCTCCTTCAGCCGCTCGGCGATGAGGTCCTTGTCCATCTGCTCGGCGTCGAAGCCCACATCCTCCTCGACCTCATTGCGAATATTCTCAAGGTAGCGCTCTGCCAACCTGAGGCGCTTTTCCGCCGCCGTCTCGTTTTCGTCTTCAGAAGTAGAAGAGCCGTCGGCTGCATCGTCGTCATCGAAAGCAGGCGCGCTCTCAGCGTCGGATATGTCGCTGCCGCTGATGGACTCTTCCCGTTGAGAGCGGCGGGCCCGCGCGCCTGTGTCGCGTCGTTTGGGGGCGCTGGCGGCGACTTCGCTACGCTTGCGTTTCCGTTGCGAGGCGGGTGTGGTGAAGAAGGATGACGACATGGCGGTTGCGGTCGGTTGCGGTCGCAGGTGAAGTTGTGCTGAAAACAAAATGATAGCCAATATTTTTTCTGACGCCGACCGCCGCGGAAGTTGGCCTACCTTGGTCTAGTCCCTGGAGCCTTCACATCACCGCCAACGCCAACACCAACATCAACACCGTCCATCTCCACCACCCATCACCACGGACATCTCTCGGACCCCTCAGTCCTCATTCCGGCCAAAGCCGATAAGCTCTGTCGCTGGCTGCATATCCCGTAACGCCATTTCAATTCCACAACAGTCCCGGCTGCTTCTCGATTACCGCCTCCCGCACCCGCACCACCACATCAACAACTGCACCAACAGCCTCACCATGAGCGGAAGCGGCGATCAGGAGCGCTACCACGCCCTTGAAGCTTACAAGTCCAAGCTACTCGAGTCGAGAGAATGGGAGGCCAAGCTCAAGGCCCTGCGACTGGACATCAAAGGCCTCCAGCACGACTTTGACGTATCAGAAGACAACATTAAGGCGCTGCAGAGCGTCGGTCAGATAATAGGAGAGGTGCTGAAGCAGCTGGACGAGGAGAGATGTACGTCCATATCTACATGACCTTTGCAGACGTCACACTAACCTCCCCACAGTCATTGTCAAGGCATCGTCGGGGCCCCGTTACGTCGTCGGATGCCGGTCAAAGGTCGACAAGGCCAAGCTCAAGCAAGGCACACGCGTGGCTCTAGATATGACGACGCTTACCATAATGCGCATGCTCCCCCGCGAAGTCGATCCGCTCGTCTACAACATGTCACTCGAAGACCCGGGACAGGTTAGCTTTGGCGGTATCGGTGGTCTGAATGAGCAGATTAGGGAGCTCCGTGAGGTGATTGAACTGCCGTTGAAGAACCCAGAGCTGTTCCTACGAGTAGGCATTAAACCGCCAAAGGGAGTGCTACTTTACGGCCCGCCAGGCACTGGCAAGACACTATTGGCACGCGCCGTGGCGAGCAGTCTCGAGACCAACTTCCTCAAGGTCGTCAGTTCGGCCATCGTCGACAAGTACATTGGAGAGTCGGCGCGTCTCATCCGCGAAATGTTCGGTTACGCAAAGGAACACGAGCCTTGCATCATCTTCATGGACGAGATCGACGCTATCGGTGGACGCCGGTTTTCCGAGGGAACCTCGGCAGATCGTGAGATTCAGCGAACTCTCATGGAGCTGCTGAACCAGCTCGACGGCTTCGACTACCTAGGACAGACCAAGATCATCATGGCGACAAACCGACCAGACACACTCGATCCTGCTCTTCTCCGCGCTGGACGTCTTGACCGCAAGCTCGAAATTCCCCTGCCCAACGAAGTGGGTCGTCTTGAGATTCTCAAGATTCACTCTGCCAGCGTAGTGACGGATGGTGAGATTGACTTTGAGAGCATTGTGAAGATGAGCGATGGCATGAATGGTGCCGATCTGCGCAACGTCGTCACGGAAGCGTAAGTACATGTTCCATTGTGACTATGACATGGCTAACCCACCACAGTGGTCTCTTCGCCATCAAAGACTACCGAGACTCGATCAACCAGGACGACTTCAACAAGGCAGTGCGGAAGATGGCAGAGTCGAAGAAGCTGGAGGGCAAGCTGGACTACCAGAAGCTGTAGAGCTATTGCCTACACTTGTATGGTGATAATCCTGAAGTTGGAGCCATGGGCATCGTGTACGATAGCAACACAGCAAAGAGGATGAAATGATTACTCGTCTGCCCCACTTTGCTTGTCCATTTGTGTGATGATGAATTATGCCCTATGCCCCCCACGTAACGCTACGCACTAGCTTCCCACGTGAGTGCGCGTTTGGCTAGAAGCTCCGACTCTGCTTCTTTGCACCATTGAACTTGCGACAGCCGATCCGCCCACGACAGATTAATTGCATGTTCACAATGGAAATGAACGGATCTCAGTCGCAAGGCAAGGTGAAGCGCTCACGTGCCGAAATGGAAGCCGACGACGCTGTCACTGCAAGAGAACCTGCAACCCAAGCCCAGGACGGTATTGCCAATCCGCAACCCATGCGCGCCAACTCCCTAACAGACACTATAGACGATACATCCTCCTCCGACGATGACTTTGGTCCGGCCCTACCATCCACAGCGCCCAAGAGGAAAAAGCGCAAGTTGCCGTATGAGAAGCTCTATGTCGCTGCGCTGCCCGGCGCAACCCGCTACTCTAAGTCACTGATGCACCGCGAGCAACTGTGCTTTACCACTTTTACGCCCTATATCGACTTCCTTATAACGAGCTCCGTCGACGGGGTGGTCAAGTTTTGGAAGAAGGACTTTGGCGGTATAGAGTTTGTCAAGGAATTCAGGGCGCACAACGGCGACATCAAGTCTGTCAACGTGAGTGCCGACGGCCGTAGTTTTGCTACTACAGGCTCCGACAAAACGATCAAAATCTTCGACGTCGTCACTTTCGACCTGCTGGCCATGCTGAGCGTGGAATATACGCCTAGGGCGGTTTGCTGGCTGCATGGCCGAGGCGCAAGCTTTCCTCAACTGGCCGTCAGCTCTGAAGAGAATAGTTGGATCCGCATATACGATGGCAGGGGGGAGAACCCGGAGCCGCTACAAACGCTGAAGAACGTGCACAGGGCGTCAGTCAGCATAATGGCGTACAACAACGAATTCGACTGTGTTGTTAGCGTCGATCAAGGGGGTATGGTGGAATACTGGAGACCCAACGGAAATTATGAAAAGCCAGACAACGTGTGGTCGCTGAAGAGCTCCACGAACCTTTTCGAGTTCAAAAAGTCAAAATGCGTGCCCTCATCGCTTACCATATCCCCCACTGGGAAGCAGTTTGCGACGTTTTCCTTCCCGGATCGCAAGGTCCGCGTCTTTGATTTTGCAACGGGTAAACTCCATCGGACGTACGATGAATCAATCGAGACCATCACCAGCATGCAACAGGCCGGTACCGCTATCCAGCATCTGGAGGATATGGAATTTGGTCGACGGATAGCCGTCGAGAGAGAACTGGACCAGCCCACGACAAGGTGTTGCGTGAATGTCATTTTCGATGAGACAAGTAATTTCATCCTGTACGGCAGCATGTACGGCGTCAAAGTCATCAACACGCTGACTAACAAGCTCGTAAAGCTATACGGCCAAGAAGAATCCATTCGGCCGCTTTGGCTGTGTCTCTACCAAGGCCAACCAGAGAAAAAGGGTATTGTCACTGTCGAAATGGCAGCGAGCGAGAACCCACTGCTTCAAGAAGCTGAAGCGAGAGACGCCATGCTGGTCTCGACAGGTTCTGGCAAGGTCCGCTTTTACATGTACACAAATGACGCCAGCGCAACCAAGTCGACCCGCGACGTGCAGAACGAGAAGCCTCGTACCGCCGCCTCCAACAAACAAAAGGATGAAAAAGCGCTCGCAGCAACAGGTACTACGGCTACTCTCCACACTACCTATGGCGACATCACCATCCGTCTCTTCCCAGACGCGGCACCCAAGGCCGTGGAGAATTTCGTCACGCACGCGCGCAGCAACTACTACAACAACGTCATCTTCCACCGCGTCATCCGCAAATTCATGATACAAACCGGTGACCCACTTGGCGACGGCACTGGCGGAGAGAGCATCTGGGGCAAGGAGTTTGCAGACGAATTCTCAAACTTGAAACACGACAAGCCCTATACGGTGAGCATGGCGAATGCCGGACCAAATTCAAACGGAAGTCAATTCTTCATTACTACTGAAAAGACTGTAAGTTTTACTTTTCCATCTCTTTTCTTACTCTCTCTCTCTCTCTCTCTCTCTCTCTCGCACATGTATAGCCCTGGCTCGACAACAAGCATACCATCTTTGGACGAGCAATTGCGGGAATGGATGTTGTTCACAAGATCGAGAATACCAAAGTATACAAGGAGAAGCCCGAGGAGGATATCAAGATCGTCAGCATTTCCATCTCTTGATCATGCGGACCGACGAGACTATAGAATGCGTAGGGCAATCCCCCCTTGATTCTGTTCCAAGTGAAAAAAAAGGGAGTGTGCAGATTCACCTGCTGCAAAGTTTCCGGCAACCCCAGTAAACGCACATGAAGAAATGCTAGTATAATAGAAATGAACTAGGCGACTAACCTGCAAGCATCAAAACTCGCCTTTACTGTGAAATGCTCAAATTCAATACATTAATCCTTACTCCATTTGTTCTCCTCCTGCCAACACGTTGCGCAAGGAGTTCAATAAGTGTTCGTTTGCTCAAAAGGCTGGTCTAAGATGAACGCAACAACTGCTTCTCGGGATGACTCAAGACATCATCCCGAGACACAAGAAAAACATGGTAAAAACGCCGCCACAACCATGCGCCTGGACCCGCTGTGTGATTCAAACAACGCCCGAAAGTAAAAAAAGAAACTGCACGTCATCGCTACCCAAGATCCTGGTATCATATGCGAATGCATGCGAGTGCGCCGAAGCCCTCCATGAGGCGCCATTGTTCCTCCCAACTAGGTAGAAAGAACCCCAAAGGCAAACCCATACAAAAAAAACCAAAGTGAGGTGCGCGGACCATCCCATTCCTAAACACCAATATATGTAGAGTTGAAAGTTTTGTGCTTGTGAATTTGAACGTGTACGATTCCGTGCTCCACGCGACTACTTCGCGGCACCTTGAGAAGATGAACTGCGACCAACCAAGTGTGGTGCAGGTGCACTAGTCATGGAAGTGCGCTTCTGGGTCCTGAGCACGTCAAGTTTCTTCTTAAGTGCTCGCTGGCGGCTTCTCATCTGCTCGAGAACTGTGATGGTTAGCTGCGTGCCCCTCAGGAGACACTAGAGCGGCACTTACGCTTCTGAATCGAACGTCGATCTTCACCATCGAGACCGTTTATTTCCTCAGCATCGGCCTTGTCGTTGGGCGAGTCTTCCTCTTCTTCCAAGACAGCTTGAAGCATCGTGATAGCAGTCCAGTAATTAATGTCGCAGTCGGCCAAGTTGTGTCCAGTGAGTTCGTCAATGGCTGCCTGGCGGCTCATCTCTAGTGAGCGGTCGTACAATAGCTTCTCGGCCGTAACGCCGGTTGTAAGCAAAATGTTCTCGGCAGAACCGACCGCAGTTGCAGAGCCAGATGCCGCCGACTGATTCTGAGGATGACTGGGATGATCTGCTGGTAGCTGCTGCTGTGCCTGCTTGAGCTTGCGTGCAACAATCTCAGATTTGACGCAACATTCGTTGAAACGGTCGCGCATCCACGAGACAACTTGACCAAGCTTTGCGTTGGTTCGACTTGTTCCGTCAAGGCCGCTATTACGGCGAGAGCGGTTCCAGTAATTTCCAGTCAAGTCCATGGCCTTGTTCAACATTGCTAACGTTTTGACGAATAGCACCAGCGCTTCCTCAGAGATGATGAGAACAGTATCGGGCGTCAAATCATCGTCGTCGTCGTCGTCGTTGTCGTCATCGTCGTCGTCGATTACATCGCTATTAGGCCTGCGAGCAACGCCCGTGGAGCCGATGCCTAGAGCTGGGTCGCTTGGTGCAACTGGGACGAGCTGGCTGTACTTGACTTCGGCGAAACCGTAAACAACGTGGCTGAGCTGTGCAAGATCCTCAATTCTCTTCACCGTGGTCGTATCCTCGTCTTTGCCAACCACTTTGCCTCCGTCGCCGACCAGCAGCATGCTGCTTTGCGCAGTTGGATACGCTGGAAATGCGGAATAGCCCTGCGGGGGTGAAACGCCCTTCATGACAGGCGGCGACAAGCCAAGCCCTCGAATATTGACCATGTTCATAGCCTTGGACAGGGCGGAAGTAGCGGTTTCGAAACTTGGGCGATACTGTCTCCGGCTGTAAGAAGCTGTGCGTTGGTGGGTAATGGTTGGTTTTTGTTGGATCTGGATGGCTTTCGAAGGGACTGCGCCAGTGGTTGATGTTGGGGATCCTTGCGTTGTCGAACGTCGCTTTATTGCGGCCTCTCGGTGAATGGGACGATCTCGCTGTGTTTGCGGGCTGTTGGCAATCTCGTCCGCGAGTGCATCAATCTCTACACGGCGCTTCTCTACGAATACAAACCCCTCGTCAAGCGCATTATCTTGTGCAGCTCGTTCCGCTGCTTCTTTCAATACATTAGCTTCTGCTCTCTGTGGGATGCGTTCGCGATCAAAGTGCTCCTTGAGGCCGGTAGGTGTCGGTGCTTGCTCATCCCGAGAGTACTTGCGCCTGTGGCTGATAGTAGTGGCAGCAGCGGTTTGATCTAGCAATGTCGCAGTACGTCCTGGTGCGGTTGCAGCGTTGGTAAGTGTGGGTCGGCGTTGTTCGCGAGTTGAAGTGCGTTCCTCGCTAGGATCAATCAGGGCGTTGCTGGCTCGTCGTGCAGACAGACATTGTGGTGGAGTGCTCGAAAAATTACCGGAGACGGGTCTGGAGCTTGGCTGTGAAGGCGGCGTTGTGCCAAGGCCTGTTGTCCTGTCTCTGGGCAAGGGCGAGTATGGGTTGTCAGTAGCCCTTGGATCCACTTCGACATGTACCTTCTGTGCCCGCTTATGTGGCTCGTTTGGCGGTTCTAGTACAGAGGTTTGCATACGTTCAGAAGCTTGCATGGAGCCAGGAAGATCTTCGTCCACCATATCTGGGATTTCATCGCGAATGACGGGGTCAGAAAACAAAAGCTCGTATGACATGCGCTCGGTTGGTTTTCGCTTCAAGAGTGCGCGGATGAGGGTCTTCATGGCCCTGCTGCAGACGAGACCTTCTGGAAATCGGACCTGGTCCTTGCGCTCTTCGATTTTGCGTAGCAACTCTACATGGTTGTTCGCTCTGAAAGGCGGCCGAGCGCACATCATTTCGAAGAGAACGGTTCCCACGGACCACAGATCAGCCTTTGCATCATACTTTTCGTATCGCAGAATCTCTGGTGCCATGTAGAGGGGAGAGCCGCACAGGGTTTCGGCCAGCGAGGTAGTCGGCAGAATCCTAGCGAAGCCGAAATCAGCAATTTTGAGCATGGGCAACGAGGCGATGCCAGTAGCGGGTATCAAGGAATTGGCGCTGGCGGCCAGGGGCATGCGCTCCAGAGTGCCACTCTGCGAGTAGAACATGGAAGATGGATTGAGGAGCAGGTTTTGGGGCTTCAGGTCACGATGGATGTAGTTCTTGGACCGCAGGAACTCCAAAGCGCTCGCCATCTGCTTGGCAAAGTGGCGCACAACGACCTCGTGCAGGCCGCCAACAGCTGGGTTGGGGTACTTTTCTATCATGCGCTGGGTCTGCGGGTGGTTGACGAGATCAGACCGCTTCTTGATGAAGGCTGACAGGTCGCCGAGTTCACAAAACTCCATGATGATGTGCATGCGAGAGGGCGTCTCATGGCAGTCGATGAGCGAGACTATGTGGGGGTGGTGCAGACTGCGCAGGATGGTGATTTCCGAGACGAGGTTGTCCTTGAGCTTCTTGTTCAGCTTGTTCATGTTGACCGACTTGATGGCGACCGACTGCCGTTTCTCCTGTGCGGGGACGCGGTTAGCACTCCATGCCGGCTCGAGCGAGGGCAGCAACGTACCATGTGAATGCCACGGTAGACTTCGGCGAAGCTGCCTTTGCCAATGTGATGCAGGCGCTTGAACTTGCCGATGACCTGTTCCGAGCCCGTGGCAGCGGGCGACGACGTCGACGGCGAGGCGCCCGACCGCCGTGGGGCGTGCGGGTTTGGTGGTGTTGCCATGGTAGGCGGCACTGGCTGAGCAGCCGGGCCCGGACGAGGCTGCGAGTCGTCTATGTAGCCAGTCGTCGGCTACCAGCGAAGATGCGGATACACCGTGGCCGTGAGGGCGTTGGACATGGGCTGTCGTCGGGGTATCGATAGTGGAGCGGGATGGATGGTGGTGGTGGTGGTGGTGGTGGTGGTGGTGAGTCGCGACGGCGGCGGCAACGAGGATATAAGGCGCGACGAGCAGATGAGCCGAGGAAAAAGATATCAGATTGCACGGAGAAAAGCAAAAGGGAAGAGGAGAGTGGGAGGGTAGGGTAGGGTAGGGTAGGGTAGGGTAGGGTAGGTAGCAGTAGCAGTAGCAGTAGCAGGCAGTAGTCAGTAGGCGGTAGATGGTCGAGGCGCGCGGGAGTGGTGGTCGGAGTCGCAAGTCAGGTGCTGCTAACGACGCGTGCTCTCGTCCGGCGATGAAAGTCGCCAGCCAGCTAACAAGACCGCTCTGCAACAATGCTGCTGCAACTACAAAAAATGGGTAGAGAGCTTGGGTCAATCCGCTCCAAGCAGTCTCCTGCACACGTTTCTCGACTTCAACGGGGGGGGGGGGGGGGGTTAGATCATGCTTGGTAGTAGGGAGGAGAGGCCGCCGGAATGACCTGCACCAGCACCAGCACCACATCGTCTCCCCCCCCCCATCTCTGACGTAATTCACGCGAGCCTTGGGACGAGATATGCAAGTCACATTCCCCTGCGCAAGACGGCCATGTGGACGGCATTTTAGTATACCCGTAGTACCAGCATGTTACGGTGTACCCGCACACCCCGCCTGATGCGACGGCCGAGTCCGGTGCCTACAGCCTGACACCCCTCACAAGAACCCATAGTATGACTGGCACTATCACATTGTCGTTCCCGCCTGTGAGCACCGCCTCGTTGAGGCTTGCGCCTGTCGCGCAAAGAGTCGCCTTGCCGACTGTGAGCAATGCGGCTTGAACCCACTCGCCCGCCGTCTTGTGCCCTGCCTGACCACTCTCCCATCCAACGTGGAGCCAGACTCGACTCGCCACGAGCCCAACCGACACCGCAATTGCAAACGCTAAGGAGCCCTCAAGTGACTTCCCGCCAGCCCAAGGCCATTTCCGCCGTCCGTAGCGACGGCCGATGAGAGATGCCGCAGCGTCGCCCATGCCCACACATATCACCCCTGCCACCATACTCACATCCCGGTCTTTGACCTCCCAGCCCTGCCACGACTCTTCGCCCGTCCGTTCCACGCCTGCGAGCGATAGCCAGAGCGGTATAGCGCACCCAATCAAGAGGAAGATGTGCGATACTACCACGGGGCCCCGGAGATCGCGACCGTCCACGTAAGGCGTAAGGAACCTAGCAATGGGCTTGGACAGCGGCGGCAGCTGTGAGGCGCGAATTAGGTCGAGAAGGACAAATATTGCAAGTACCAGTGCAAGGGCTAGAGCGACAAAACAGGGGTCGATGAAGATGGTTGGAAGAAGCATCGCCACCATGGTGCCATGGAACACCTTTCTGCGTGTGTCGACTTCTACTACCGCAGAAAGCGACAAGACTGTAATGAGACCAGCCAAGATGGTTCCAGCACAGTACACGCATAGCAAGAGACGCGTATTTGCTTCCCCCAGCACGGCGCAACGCACATTTTCCACAAGTGACAGATGCTGTGCGGATTCGAGTATGTTGTCAGCGTCCAGTCGCCTTGGCAGAGGAACCCACCAGTCCAAGTTCCACTGAAACACTTCCCACCGCACGCGTGGTACGTTGCCGAAGAGGTAGCCGATGGCCCATCCAAACGGTTCGTGGTGGTGAAGAGCGTGTTCACCGATAATATACCGAATCGGTCCAAGTATCAGAGCGACTACAATCACGTAAAAGTGTCCAGCGTACAGCCACTTCCTCATGGTGGCTTCGACAGGCGTGAGTGACAGATAAGACTGCACAATCGATCTCGATCGTCTTCGGTTCGAATATCCATGTGTCGACGTATGGTCGTCAGCAGCGAGGACTGGAAGCGTATTTCTACGCTTACGTCCACTGCTTTGAGTGGCTCCTTCTCTAGCATTCAACTGTTGGAAGCCCGTCTTTGTGGCTTCGGCCACAGGCTGGGGCTCGTCACCATCCATGCAGATTCTGCTGTGTTTGACCGAATCTAAAATGTTGGCTTTCAGGCTCTTGGTCTTGTGGAGAGAATTTTCGAATGTAGATTCTTCTTCGTCTGCATCGCTGTCACTCACATTTCTCACCGAGCCACCCCCACCGCGTTTGGACCCCAGACTGTGGTTCAGGGCCTGCAAGAAATTTTGTCGAGCTCGGATGACTTGGCCAGCACGTCGAAGTCTCCATCGCGGAATGCGTGCAAGTGCAACGCCCCACTTTAGTGTCTTGCTGCAAAGCAAGAAAACACCTAGCCCACCCAACCAAAGCAAGACCGTGAGTATGGTTGCTTGAGGGGTATGCGAGAACAATAAAAGGTTGATAAGCCCAATGGAGAGCAAATGCAACTCTGCTGGTAGAAGGCTCGTCGTGGTGAGATAGTACAGCGGCGGTAGTAGCGCCTGATGCAGAGGAAACAACGTCACCAGAAGTTCTGGGTCTAGACCTTGGTTAGGCGGGGGTAACTTGAGTTTGTATGGTGTTTGTGCAAACAGCCGAGACGGTATATCGGTGTTCTCGGCAGCGATCAGGGGCATGATGGAAACCAGCCAGTGCAGAGGAGAATAGCCCAAGGTAGCGCTCCTGAATGGAACAAGTCTGGCTGGTAATGCGGCTAGTCCGAGCAATATGTTGGGTACAAGGGGCTTTGGCGACGAGGCAAACAGTGATATCGCAATCAGGACGGGCAATATTGGGGGATAGAGTATAGTGGCTGGATCGAAGGCGGCTGGTAGATGTATTTGACGGCCAAGCCGAAGTTGAGAATGATTTCTCCACGAGTAGTACAGAAGTCGAAGCGGATATAGCCCCAAAACGCCAGCCATGACCGCAAAATGCATCAACAACTCTACTAGGCACAGGTCAGCATACTTCAGCGCATGTGTGGGAGACAGACTGACCTCTATGCCATGCCAGCAGCTTGTCCCAGCAGTCGCAACCGCGCACGGCGAGGACAGCAATGCCCGCGAGCAATGCAGTCTCGGTCGTTCTCCTGACCAGCTCGTTGCGCCGCCGTTGGAGGTATTTTTGCCTGGCCGCCCTCACTTCGTCGTCGCTATGGTAAATTTCTTCCTTGCGCCTCGTCTTGCTGGTCCGAGTAAAGTAGCCCTCGGAGAGTTTTCTCCCCTCGTCGTCGATTTGCGTGGGAGTGAGAAGGGGACTCGCCCATTCGCCCGTTCCCAATGCCCGCGGATCACGAAGGCCCTTGTGCAGTCGTAGGGGCGGAGCAGGTAGTGCCTTGACAAGACTGCAGCCCTCATCGTCAGCCTCGGTGCCGCTTTCGCTTGGTGATTGTGATGCCGTTTTCCTGCGCGTCCTGCCATCGTCGTCATACATGGTGCTGTCCAAAGGCCGAGGCGAGGTTCGCGATTGCGAGTGCCGAGGAGCGTCATGGATCGGGTCTGGTGACTGTCTCCGTATCTGATCTTTGTGACGCAAATATGGGTGTGGTGAGCGGCGGAACTGCTGGAGCTCTTCGATGTCGTCGAGGGCAAGTGCGTCTGCGGGCGTGTCTGGTAGTGCCATCTCTTGCGCCATAATGGCCCCAGCTCTGTTCTTTGTGCTTGCACGACTGTGCTTGCACAACCGTGGGAAAATTTCGTGCGACGCAGTTCTGAAAGTTTTACAAGTCAACAGTGGCACTGAAGCCGGCAGCTTGTCGTTGTGCTATGTTTGTTAGCGAACCGCCCTACCAATTGCAACTGCGAGGTCATAGCAAAAGTACAGTGGAGAGAGACGAGAAAAGAGGGCGTCAAGTACCGCAAAGTCCAGCAAGTGTTGTGTTTAAAGAGCCGTGGCTGCTACTGCTGAACTGACGATTCTCACATGTTCGGCCGCCTGGCGCGGCTGACGTAACCCTCTTCCGTTATTCCGCCTTGTCGTACTATAGGCCAAGTCCTTAATCGGCTACATCACTGTGAATCATCACATCGGACATCGAAAACAACTTGTCATGTTTGTTGAGCACATAATGGACTCATGGCGCAAGGAATATGGCGCGTTGTTGTCGAAAGCACGCATGTCGATAGCATCTTCTGTCATCTCTATCTATGATGTGCAGCCATCTAGCATGACAGTCTACCAAACATTCTGCTTTTACTGCAGGTACTTGTGTTCCTGCAGCCATGTCTTGACATCCTCCGCATCTCTCTCAAGCCATGCGGCTTTGGCGCTGATGGCGTCAATGCTCTGAGACAGCGCCATGTCAAAGCCCTTGGTGCTCTTGTTCTTGAAGAACGCCTGGATATCCTCGATGTGTTCCCGGTGGGTGAAGCCCGATGTCGTAATGGAAACAACTGAACTTAGCATGCTCAAGCTAGGGGGAAGCCTCCTTTCCAGCTCCTCCCAGTTGTCCTTGACCCACTTCCAGAGCGCGTGACAGCCCTCTGCGTGTGATCTCAATGCTGCAATTGGCAGGTAGATGTCCTGGCCCTTGACCTCATCGCTGAGAGCCATGGCAAGCGTGCGCTGGATGAGCTCTGGCGACTTGGCGCGACCAAGCGCGCGAAGAGCCGAGTTGCGCTCGTCGCTCGTGGCGGCATTTCGTGTCTCGTTAACAATAACGTCATACTACGGATGATTAGTTTCAATTTCACACATCACAAGTAGCAGGGGCTCACCTCTTCTTTCCCACCATTCGCTAGCACAATAGCATACACGCTGCCGCGGATGTTGGGGTGAATGGCAGACTTGTCACCTGCCTTGAACTTCTCAAACATGTCGAAGGATGCCTTGGTAATCTTCTCGTCACCTGCAATACCGGCAGCACCAAACATGAGACCCTTGAACTGTTGCTCGATATGGCCGTCCTTTTCGTTGAACGCCCATCCCAGCTCATGTGCCTTCTCTGCGCTAAGCTCCAGTTGGAACTTCTTCAGAGCATCCCTGGTCTTCTGGTCCTCGAACATCCATGCGCCCCGGAGGGAACCGATACGACCGGTGATTTCTCCCCAGACAACAAACTCGGCCTCATGTTTGAAGCTGTCCAGGAGCGAGAGTATGCCAGACGTCTTTTGGTAGCCAGACGCCGCCAGCGAGCCAGCATCGGCAATCATACCAGCTCTGTCCTCAACAGTCAAGAGGCCTTCCTTGGCCGAGATGCCAAGCTTCCGTAGTCGCTCTGCCGTGTACGAGGTTCGGTAGAGGCCAGAGTGGTCTGCGTTGAGCTTGAAGAAGTCAAGATCCTTGAGCTTGAAGTCGGCTTCGCGATCAAAAAGCGTCAAGTCCTCGTCAACCCCCTCTTTAGTCCGCAGCGCGAGGAAGACGGGGTAGAGAGTTTGGTCTTCCTCTGGCTTGACGTCGGCTGTACGTAGGAAGCGGTTTTGCTTGAGGTGTATAGAGTCGGTGCCCTCGGTGACGGTAACGACCGGGAAACCGACCTTTTTGGTCCAGATGTCCATGACCTTGCCAACATCTTTGCCGCTGGCATCAGCCAAGGCAGCCCACAGGTCACCAGTCTCTGTGTTGCCATAGGCGTGCTTTTTGAGATATCGGCGAATGCCCTCCATAAAGGTGTCCTCTCCGACATACTTGGAGATCATGCGAATGACACTAGAGCCCTTGGAGTACGAGATGGCATCGAAAATCTGGTTGATCTCGTCTGCGCGCTTTACGGGCACCTCAATGGAATGGCTGCTGCGTAAAGAGTCGAGCGAAAGTGCGCTAGCCAGGTTGTCCGTAACATAGCCTTCCCAGACCTTCCAATCGGGGTAGAAAACGTTGCAGGAATACCACGACATCCAGGTTGCGAATCCTTCGTTGAGCCACAAGCCGTCCCAGAAGTCCATGGTCACGAGATTGCCGAACCACTGATGTGCGAGTTCGTGCTGCACCGTCTCGGCAACGCGCTGCTTTGTAGCCGCACCGCTGACCTTTTCGTCAATGAGCACATCCACAACACGATAGGTGACGAGGCCCCAGTTTTCCATGGCACCAGCACTAAAGTCGGGGATAGCAACCATGTCCATCTTGGGTAATGGGAATGGACTGTCAAAGGTTTTCTCGTAAAACTCCAGCGTCCTGGCCGCCAGCTCGAGAGAAAAGCGGCCGTGCTCAATGTCTCGGTCCTTTGGAGCATAGACTCGCACAGGGACGCGGAAGTTGTTTGTCTCAATGTAGTTGAGCTCACCAACAATGAAGCACAGGAGATACGTCGACATGAGGGGCGTCGGGCTGAAGGTGACGGCTTTGCGCTTTCCGCCCGAGATGGTGCTGTCCACTTGCTTCTCCGACGCTACGTCCATGTTGCTGAGGCAAGTCATCTTGTCGTCGGCGACAAGGGTGACAGTGAACTTGGCCTTGAGGGCCGGCTCGTCGAAGCAAGGGAACGCCCGCCTGGCATCCGTGGGCTCCATCTGGGTTGTCGCCATGTAGGCGGTCGAGCCGTCGGCGGCCTTGAAGGAGGAGCGGTAAAAGCCGGCCATGTTGTCGTTGAGGACTCCAGAGAAGGCCATGGTCAGCTTTGCCTGGCTGCCGCCGGGGATGGTGTGGTCAAAGCTGACCTTGGTCGTCTGCGCATCGTCGTCGGTGGTGACATTGGGCGACTCGGTGATGACGTGCTGGCCGGCCGTGACCGTGGTCGAGTGGATCTTGAGCTCATTGGTGTTGAGAGAAATCGAGGTGGTGTCATGGACGACATGTAGACTGGCCAAGTGTCAGCGGGCGTTTTGTCGTGCAAGACGTGCATGTGCATACTCGATGGTGACGGTGCCTTGGTAGGTGAAGTTGGCAAAGTCTGGCTCCAGCGTCAGGTCGTAGTGGACGGGCCTGACATTGGCGGGCAGCACCTCGCGGCCCTTGGTGATGTCTATGGACGAGTGGCCCTCTGCGCCAAAGTGCTTGCACATGTTTCGTCGGTGGGAACAGTGTCTCACGGTGACAAAGGCAGGGTGTCGGAAGGATGCGGGGTAATGGGAGAGGCGAGTGTTGGGCGTGGGCGTGTGCAAGAGGGTCCGGCGTGGCTTCAGTCGACTAGGACTGTAGCAAGGAGCGGTGATGGGTCTTGACAGCAGAAGACGGCCATGGTGGGTGAAGCGGTGCATCTAGCTTCTCGTGTGCTGTGGCGCGACCGTCGACGTGCACACAATACCAAGGAACCCTGGAAGCACGGAAGATGCCCAAGCGCACTAACACAATAGCAGTCCCTAAAGGTATCCGCAGCCCTCTTACTTTATCAGCACGCTGCTTTAGAAGCGATGAGGTTCTCTTGTTTCGTGCCAAATGCGGGCTAGTGTTTAGCCAAGAAAGTTCAACACTATGAAAATCTTCCGCTGTCCGCTTCTTCTTCTCTTCATCACGCAAGAAAGTCCTCCCAGCGTCTCCCTCTCTGCAGAGACGCTGTGTGTTCTGGCACTACTGCCAGTTCTTGCTAGAGAAGAGCTAGCCCTCGTTTGAGCCCTTTTGCAATTCCTGCATGAGTGAAAGGGTATAGAAGTAGGGTTACATGATATTGCTGTGCACGTTGTATCTTGCTGTGGGAATACGACGAAAGTGGGCGTTCAATGACTCCAAATGGCCCTCCAGCCTTAGAGTGATAGAGTTACAACGCAATTCGTATAGTTACGTAGTTTTTTACATTAGGGCTGCGCATTGCGCGCACGGACACGGTAAGGATGTGGCTGAGCAAAGAACTGTATTTTTTTTTCTTTAAGGCTTCAAAGGTGGTGGTGGTTGTAGTCAAAAGTTGTTTCCAAAAACGGTGAAAAGCAGCTACCCTCTACTAGTCAGTCGCAAAAGTCAAAAAAAAAAGATTGTGTAGTCAACGTGATTCGAACGGTGGGTGGATGAGGTCCACGCGAACTGTATTGTGTACTCAAAATTTACCACCTCCACACTCCCTTTTGCGAACATCCATCGCTCTCTACCTCCGTTGTGAGCGTCGCATGTCATTCTTAGGCGTTTTGTTTAGCGGTCTGCGCTGGTTCAACTACCTCAAGCTGTATATACCGCGCGCTAGGCCTTATCATCGTCGAAATATCTTTTGATCGATTCTCTTAATATGGAATGGGACGAACGAGCAGAGCTTGCACATGACACGCTGTGCGACGAATGGTTCAGCAAATTCCGAGCACAACGAGGCCCGATTCTTACCAACTGGGTCTCTTCTTTCCGTAGTGGACATCCAAGCGAGATTGTTGAAGACCATTGTGGTTCCTTTAATTGGAGCTGCCGCGTACGTTTTGAAGACAGCGTGGAATGGCTAGTACGATTTGCCGTGCCTGGAAGAGTTATGAACGGCGACGAGAAGTTACGTCGAGAAGTCGCAGCGATGTGCTTGGTCGGGGAAAAAACAACGATTCCGGTGCCAAGGTTCATGCTTGGGGATTGTCAAAAGACAATGCTCTTGGTTGAGGGCCCTTCGTCATGATGGATTACATCTTGGGCGGCGAGTCCCTCGGATACCTTTGGCGAGAAGGGCCTAAGAAACGGATACTAAGATCTGATATCAGCGAACAGGATCTACGCACTGTTTATCGCCAGATAGCGGGTTTCTATCTCGAACTTTCAATGTTAGAGTTTCCCAATGTTGGGTCTCTATCTATCAGAAACGACCAAAGTATCTACTCGGACTTGGGGCCACTGACGCTCAAGATGCAAGAAATAGAGGCACATGGAGGAGTTAAGGTTGGAGGTATTGTAAAATCCAGTATTTGACTCATTTACGTGCTAACCTAAATCTATTAAGGCAATCGCTCGACAACATTTCCATTCGCAAGAGAATACTTCGACTACGTCGCTGAGCAAGATATGGAACATCTGTACCAGCAGCCCAGCTCAGTCGACAACGCTGATGATGCTCGGGCCAAATACAGGTTCCGCCATCAGGTAAAGGCCATCGTTCCACGCTTTGTCGCTGACAAGTATGATCGTACCGGCTTCAGGCTGATATGCGATGATTTCCGTTACGGGAACATGATTGTCAACAACGCAAGAGAACTTAAGATCATCGCGGTGATAGACTGGGAGTGGGCATACACAGCGCCGTACCAGATGTTTTGCTCAGCGCCACGATGGCTTCTAATAAAGAACCCAATTTTCTGGGCAGCATCCAACGGTTCTGAATTTCATTGATACAAAGGCATGCCTAGAAACTTTTCTCGACGAGCTTAAACAGGAGGAGAGCGAAAGAAACAAGTTTGCGCCGCAGCTTGGACTTCACAATAGACTTTCTGACCTTATGCGGAAGTCCATGAGCGATGGCAAATTCTGGTTCCACGAATTGATATATGACTGTTTCACAGCTGCCGACAATTCAGCCTGGAAGGCCATTTGCGATATCTACCCTGACGCCGATGAGCTCGCCCGCCTCTCAGAGCCGGAGCTTGAAAGGTTCGTTGGAAAGAAAATGAAGCAATTTGCAGCGTATAAGGCGGAGTGGGGCGCGATAAAGGCAAGGATCGATCGCGAGCAGGCTGAATTGAACGAAAAGATGCAACAGATTGCGTGCGAGGGTTTGGAAGCCAGCTAATGTAGTACCGAGAGTAGCTAAGTCGAGTTCTATAGTTAATGATTACTTCCTCCCTCGACATTGTGTTGTCTTGAAGATGCTGATGCCATTGACGTAATCAGCAAATAAGGCTGTTTACTCGAGTACCTGTCCTTCACGGATGATCAACTCCAGAACGGTGTCCCTATCTACCTTTCTTAATGTCTTCGAGCTGATCATGATGGCCATTGATATGAGGGTAGAACTTCAACTAGCCGATGAAGACATGATAGATCGGTTAATTATTATTCTTTATCTATAATCCCAATTGGGAAGTCCAGAAGAATTGGGGAATCACTTATCGTACTAGTCGTTAGATTTTCGAGTGTCCCTTATTTTCGGGGGAGATTGGGTGCTCGTTGTCTGTACACCACGCGGAGAAGTTGTTCCAAGCATTCTGGACGAAATTCTTCTTTCTTGCCTTCTTGTCAGTGCCAATGAGGAGCGTATAGTCTTCAAGGTGTTTGGTGCACTCGAATCTCGCATACCTATCTTAAACCTTCAATTCCTGTCGTGAGTGTTCAGACGTGGGAACATGTAGACGCAAGTGCAGCCAATCACGACTGGCTCATTACTTTGCCAAGCCACGAAACGCCCAAACGAAGAAGTTGAACTACTCTCCACACGCACTCTCAGCATCACCATCGCCGACAACCCATTGCTCCACTCTCCCTCCTGCTCCGAGCCGGCTTCTCACCACCATGTTGGCTCGCTCAGCACTGCGTACAGCACGCTCCGCCGCCACCGCCGCCCGCAATGCCTCCAGCAAACCGGTACGCCTCCCGCATGGCCCAGCATACCCCCGACAGCTCGCGCGAGCTTCATCGACGCAACTCTCTGGCCGTGCTGCAATGATGCTCGAGCCTGCCCCCGCCTCAATTGAATAATCTGGCTGACGGAATGGGTGATACAGCGCTTCGCCTCGTCATGGACCTCTGCCGACGGCGCCGCGTCGGCATGGAAGAACAACGCCCTCCCCGCCGGCGCCACCATCTTCGCCGTCGGCTCGACTGCCTGGTACTGGCACCTCTACGGACGCCAGGTCGATGCCATGACCCCAGCGGAAGAAGGGTGAGTGCGCCTCAGACGGTCCGCCTGCGCCCATGTACTGACCCCACGCTTCTACAGCCTTCACCCAACCCAATACCCGTGGGAGCACGAGAAGTGGCACAAGACCTTCGACCACGGAGCGTACGTCTTCCTCACCACGCCGCACATGCGCATCTCCTAACCTGACACAGTCTCCGCCGTGGCTTCCAGGTTTACCGCGAGGTCTGCGCCTCCTGCCACTCCATCTCCCGTGTGCCCTACCGCGCCATCGTCGGCAAGTTTATGACGGTTGATGAGGCCAAGGCGCTCGCCGAGGAGAACGAGTACGACACAGAGCCCAACGACCAGGGCGAGATCGAGAAGCGCCCCGGAAAGCTGTCCGACTACATGCCCGCGCCCTACAAAAACGACGAGGCCGCCCGCGCTGCCAACAACGGTGCTCTGCCCCCCGATCTATCGCTCATGGTCAAGGCCCGCCACGGTGGCTGCAACTACATCTTCAGCTTGCTAACCGGCTACCCTGAGGAGCCGCCTGCTGGTGCCGTTGTCCAAGAAGGCCTCAACTTCAACCCCTACTTCCCCGGCACCGGAATTGCCATGGCCCGTGTTCTGTACGACGACTTGGTTGAATATGATGACGGTACCAAGGCTTCGACTTCGCAGATGGCCAAGGACGTGGTCGAGTTCCTCAACTGGACTGCTGAGCCTGAGATGGACGACCGCAAGAAGATGGGCTGGAAGGTTCTCGCTGTCACCAGTGTTCTGTTTGCACTCAGTGTCTGGGTTAAGAGGCAAGTCTCCGCAACCCCGTCAGCTCACACATGACTAACAACTGCGACAGGTACAAGTGGGCACCGCTAAAGACGCGGAAGATTGTCTACCAGCCACCGCAAAACAAGAGCATTCTCGAGCACGTTCCTAAGCCAAACACTTCCGGTAAAACGAATCAATAAACCCTGAGTGGCTTTGCATTTGCCGTGATTCAGGAGAGCGGGTAGCGGAAGCGTGTGTTCTATATCGTGTACATTGCCAGGTACTTCCAACAATAAGATTTCTTTGCCTTGTGACAAGGAGTTCTACGTTTCTCGGGTCGTTTACGCGGAAGAAATTGGCTTCTCAATCTCCATAGACTAGTTTTCTCGCAAACCCAGCAGCCTCGGCTTCCTCATAGTGTACAATTTTTGACTGGAGCTCCACTTCTCCAAAATAATTAGGTTCGCTGACCTGACTGAACCCCAACGTTTTGAATAATCCGAGGCTCCGAATATTGTCTTTTTCAATCTTGACTCTCAGATAGCTCAGAGACTTGAGCTTGTCCATGTCCTTTGTTCCTTTTGCGTATTCCTCGAGAATGGCTGGCAGCGAGGTAGATATGTACCAGATGAACGCCTGCAGGGCTTCTTTTGCAAGCCCTTTTCCTCGCGCGTCAGTTCGGGCAATCATAATCTCCAACTCGCCGACCGCATCCACGTTTCCAGTCTCGCATCTGTCTTGCTCCCTCATGACATCATCGCGTTCCTCAGACGGATACAAGAACAGGTTTACATCCCCAATCATACCATCAGGCGCGTCTTCTATTCTAGGTGTGACTTTTCCAAGCGTCGAAACATCAGACTGTGCTATTGGTGTGTTTGGTGAAGTGCAGATGATGAAGGTCAATTTATCTGCATCTTGTCGCCACGAGGCCTGCATAGCGTATTCCTCCGGAAGCGTCAGCGGCTCAGATGCGGTGAGCTTCTGTAATTCCTTATTTACCGGTCAGCTATATGGGGGGAGTTGGGAGGTTGAGTGGGCCTTGACTGATACCTCATCTTGCATCCATTCGTGGTATTTGAGAACATGATGCGAGTTGTACGGCACAAGAAGAAGTCGGGGTGTAAGGATAGCTGGGGAAAAATAATCACATGAGTATTGTGGTATTCAGTAATACTAATGGAATGAATACCTTGGTTTTCGTTGACTCTCATGTTGATAGTGAGCATATGGTGGTTTTTACCTGAGTTTCTGGATATCTTTCTCATGCGTGAAGGGTCATGTAGCTAAAAGAAGTCACCAGCTAGTATGACGTATATTGAGTACCAATTCAGAGGGCAAATGTATCCGTTTCGAACTAGCCAAACCCAAGTGCATCTTTTTGCCCAATAGGCGTGAGATGTGGGAGCGGAAAATGATTGGGCAATCCTTGAACGCGACCCGCTTCCATCACCTCCCGCTCTTCCACAAAACCGACATCGCATTCTATCAACAATTACCGTCCGCGGTCTCATGAAGGATTCATCACCGGTTATACAAACACAAACCTCCATGTATGTAGGCTGTTAAGATAACCCGATTGAAATGCGCCTAGAGGAGAAACGTGCCGACGTCAACAACCTGCGCATAGCGCCTTCAGGAGAGACCTTCAAACGCCCATAATGGACTCAACTCGCGTCCTGGTAACAGGTGGCTGTGGGTTTCTAGGCACCGCCATTGTCTCTGCACTCTTAAGCACCAAAAGATACGCCATCACGGTCATTGACGTGAACCCGCCCTCGCTCGGCAGCACCACTTTTACCAATAGCGTACGCTATGTTCGCTGCGACATCATGGACCCATGTTCTCTGTCCAGTGTCTTTTCTGAAGCTCGACCTGCCGTTGTCATTCACACAGTGGGTGTCTTCCCGCTGGCTACGAAGCGCTACTCTAAGCAGGGTAAAAGCGCCATCTTCAAAATCAACGTCGAGGGAACCAGGAATGTTGTCGAAGCGAGTAGGGAGTGTGGTGCAAAGGCTTTTGTGTACACGAGTAGTACGACTGCTGTGTTGGATGAGTTGGATCGAGATTTCCGGAATGTAGATGAGCGTTGGCCTACGGGCGGTGTGCATACGAGCTATGGACAGAGCAAGGTACCAGAATTTCTCTTTTGTTGTTGTGTTTTCCTTGTCCTTTTTTTTCCCTTTCCTGTCCTTTTTTTTTTTTCCCTTTCCTTTCCTAACTGCATACACGCCTGTCTCATGAAAAAAAAAAGAGTTTCTCCAAGCCCTCTGAACTTCCCCATGACACCAAATACTGCTCCTCCCTAGCCACCTTGTACCACATCTTCTGATTCTAAATGAACACCCACATCGTGAAAAAATAGAGGCCCTAACACAAGCTCACTGGTAATAGGCCATCGCAGAAGACATTGTCCTCTCGGCAAACACGCACGACTTCGCCACGTGTGCTCTACGTTCAGCGCCCATCTTTGGTCGCAACGACAGCGTCTGCATACCCACAATACACTCATGCATCTCCGCCGGCCAGACGCCTTTTGTCCTCGGCACAGGAACCAATCTGCAAGACTTTGTCTATGTAGACAACGTAGCAGACGCACACGTCCTCGCCGTCGGCAATTTGTTGAATTCTCAAACGGCTGCCGGCGAAGCCATGTTTATTACTAATGGCGAACCCGTCACAGCGAGGGCCTTGTGTATAGCTGTGTGGAAGGAATTCGGCCATGTCCCAAAGTTTCATGTCAGGGTCCCCGAGGGCTTGACGTGGTGGGTGGCTTCTTGTGCTGAATGGGTCAGCTGGATGACGGGGATAGAGGGTGTGCTTAGTCGGGGTACTGTGAGTGACGCGTGTCGCGATCGCTATGTTAGCATATCAAAATCTAGGTTATTGTTGGGTTACAAACCTAGGATTGGCTTGGAGGAGGGTCTGAAAATCAGCTGTCAGGTAGGTTAAAGCAAAAACTGGGCGGAGCAATGGATATGAAGAAGAGCTTGGGCTAACTTGGACGTAGCATTATAGAGCTAAATTGGCAGCAAGGAGGAAAACTTGATCTAGGACACGATGGGCGAGAGTGGGCTTCGTTATGTCGTATTTCAATAAATCATTTACGCTTGTGCCTCTTTAACAAAAGATAGACGATGCAAGAGTGGTTACCGGGACAATTGTTGTGAGGAATATGTGTTCGAGTGTACCATCAGAATGCTATTGTTCGTCGTGCATCATATGCTTCAAGAAATGGTTTCCCAGCACGTTAATTCGAGCTGCTGTCACTAGCTCGTTTCTACTCATCTTATCTACTTAGTTCACAACCTCTTCGGTCTCCTCAATAATCTCCTCTACTATTTCCTCAATCTCTTCCTGGTGTCCATCATCCGCCTGACCAGGCGTCTCCCCCTTTAGGGTTGCCAGCTCGAGGTCGGCTCCTTCGTCGCGCAGTCTCTGTGTAACCTCTTCGCGCCACCTGCGCCACTCATCCAGCATTTCGCGGCGAGCTTCCACCACCGCCTTGTTGGCGGAGCTCTTCTTAGCAAGGTCTTGCTCGTCAAAGACCTTGGAGTAGTTGCGCAGGTTCTTGCGAATCTCGGCTTGCTCTTCCTTGGAGAGGAGAGTTGGGGGGCGTGGGCGCCAGAGGAGCTGCTTGAAGCCTTCGATGGCTTCTTCGCGGAGGAGAGTGCCCTTGAAGTCGTAGAGATGGTAGCCATTTTCCATCTAGTGGGTGTTAGCAGAAGCAAAAGGACATGGTGGCAATGATACGTACGCGATGACGGAAAGCACTGGCAACGGTGGCGACATAGCGGCCGGTAGGGTCCCACTCGATGTCAGTGACACCGTAGTGCTCGGCAGTATCCATGAGCTGCAAGTTGGCGTTGACTTCCTTGTCACCCTTTTCAGACTCCTCCTTTGGCTTGTCGAAACTCATGTCCCAGAACTCAAGTTCAAAAGACTGCTGAGACTGTAGAGCAGCAACGACGACGAATCGTCCCTTGGGCGACCAGTAGATGGCATTGCTGTTCTTCTTATCAATGGTTCGGATGTGACGGAAGTTGCCAGGTGCGCCACCCTTGAGCTTCTCAGGAGCGAAGAAAGAGACGGCAGTCTTGGGACCGACGGCGGCGCCCTGAATGACTTCGCCAGTTGTGATGAGCACGAAGCGGTTGCCTTTGGGTTCCCAGGCAAAGTTGATTACAGTGTCCTTGATGGAATCGACGACTTCAACCGGCACACCCTTTTCGCGGACACGGAAGATTTCCAAGTTGGTGGCAAGAGACTTCTTGGACTTGGAGTGACGGTCGACCTTGACGCAGACGTAGGCAGCTTCGGATTGCCAGTGCAGCTTGGCATCGGAGACGTTGAAGAGATTTCGCGTGCGCACAATCTCTTTTGAAGGAACGGACATGAGGCCAACCTTGGCGGGATTGCTGCCGAGTTCGGGTGTCCAGTAGCAAAAGAGCTGTTCGTACGTCTTGATGCCGTCTCTCCGGGGCGTTGCGGGAGCCCATTCAAAGTCCATGACGCCCTCGATCTTGATGGATGTCTTGTCCAGGAGGTTCATGCGCGGCAGCTCATAGATGGAGATGGACTGGCCCTGCGTCAGACGTGCAACATACTTGTCGTCGGAGGACCACTTGAACGTCGGCCACTGCAGCTTCTTCTTGACGGGGTTGCCCTCAGCATCGGTGCCGCCAGGAACGTCAATGGTAGCAAAGGAGCGCAGAGGCTTGCCTGTTGCAACGTCCCAGATGATGTAGTTCTTGCCGTCCTCCTCGAGCGAAAGCGATGGGACTGGGTGGTTCTCGTCGACCTGGAGCGGGCGGTGGGACCAGGTGGTGAGGTACTGTTCGCTGGGCGAGAAGTCGACGAGGTTAACGCCGGGATGCGCGAATCGCTTCTGCCTGCTCCAAGCCTTGCCACCCCACAGCTGAACACCCTGGGCGTGCATAGAGGTGAGGTAGGTTCCCTGGGGCGACCACTGGATGAAGGACTCGGTCCAGTTCTCGCGGTCGACAACCTGCTCGGGCTGGTCTTCCTTCTCGTTCCAGAAGACGCCGACCTTTTCCTGGCGGTACATGGCCATTTGGTCGCGGCTGTCGGGGTCGCCCAGCCACCACCTCAGGTGCTCCTTCTGCTCAAAAGGCGGCATCTCGGGCGCGTGATATTCCTCGTCGATGCGGCCCTCCTTGCCGTAGCGGTCGATGTCGGTGAGCTTGTTGACGGCCATGGTGTGTTTCTTGTCGAGCGCAGTTCCATTCAGCTGCTTGACGGCCGCGACAGCCTCGGCGGGTGCGCTGTATTCGACAAAGGCATATCTGTGACGCCGTCAGCCCCAAGTCCACCCTGCCACGGCCGGATGCCAACGTACCCCTCCGTCTTGCCTGCCTCGCCGACGGGCATGTGTACGCCGTCGTCCTTGACCTTGCCCACGCTGTTCAGCTTCCTCAGCACAAACTTGACGAGCTTGGCCTTGCTGTCCTCAGGCACTACGGGCAGTCCATCGATGACGACAAAGGCGTCGAGCCCTTCGTCGAGCCGCACCTGGAACTGGTCTTCGATGTCGGTAAAGTCGATTTGGCCTTCGTCGAATTCGTCGTCGTCGCCGTCCATGGGCAGATTCGAGTATGCGGATGCCATGATTGCCGTGGTGAGTTTGGTTGCGGTTGCGGTGGCGGCGGCGGCGGCGGCGGCGGGGTTTCTCTACGACCCAGAGTAATTTTGGTGCGCGCTAGTGGGGGTCGTTTAAGAAGAAAGAAAAAAATGCCGACTCACTCGCAATGCACAGCATCAGTCACTGACTTTGGTGCTCTGCCATTACTCATTACACTATACACACACACACACACACACACACACACACACAAACACACACATACGCCATACATGGGACTGCAACGTCGATGAGTCAGTCTTGACTCCCGTAGAACAAACCAATCGCTGCCCACTGCAATCATGGTACGATGCACCATCAAAGGGCCGCACATTCAACAACAAGCACAATGCGCCCCATCCAACGTGAACTAGATTGCACTCATCCTCTTCATCGCGCCGACCGTGGCGTCTTCAGCCTGTTGACGCCCATCGCACAAGTCCGCACGCCGCCCAAGGAAGGTATACGCTAGAAGAACAGAAAACAAATAAGCATCGGCTAGCCCTACGAGCCGCGCTTACCTTCACTCAGGTCTAGATTTGGCGTCTTGACCAACCTTCCGCTTGCTGAAACTCGTTTCTGCAGTCGTGCATCTCGTTCACGCGCTCGTTCCGACGGGGAGCTGCCGTTGCCTGCCATGATAGGCGGCAAGGACGGAAGTTTCTCTGCGTTGAGCGTGGGCTGACTTCCCACCATGGGTGCTGGACGTTTGCCAGCACGCTGCTCCGTCTTGAAGTCAAGATAGCTTCGTGCTGAGTGCCCGAGTGGGATAGGCGCTGGCAGCACCGGCAACTCTGCGCCGTTTTGCAGCAGTAGCTCTGCGACGGGGAAGGCTTTGCGCGTAGGCTGTGCTGTGCCTGGGCGGGCGGCTGAGCCCGGAGAGCTTGCAGGCGATGCTGTCGCTGAAGGGGATGCTGGATCGGCGGCTGCAAGTGCTAGGAATACTGCGTGTGTGCCTCGTGATCGATCGCGCGCGTTCGCATTCGCTCTCAATGCCAGCGCGTAGAGTACGTTCTGAATGTCGTTCTTCTTAACCGACGCCAAAAGCGTCTCTTCTGGGTTTGCGTAGTGCGACATGTTCGGTGTTATGGGTGCCACGAAGGCTCGATCGGCGTACTTTGATGTGATGAAGTGCAGCCTTTGCTCTCTCGTCGACATTGGCCCTGGCTTCAGCCCTGGGTCTAGTCTTGCTTCCCAGATGGAATTGCTGACGCGGTTGCCGATCTTGAGCAGTATCTCGATGATATCGGGAGTAAAGGACGTGACATCTAGAGTCAAAGAACGCACCTTTGTGATGTGCGTGCCTAGTGATCGATGAATACCACTGCACTCAATACAAATAATGATGCCGAGATTGATAGAAACCCAGTCCACCTTGATCTCGGTACCACAATCTGCGCAGACCCTGTTGTTCGGGTCTGCGTCTCTTAATTGCCTAAGCAGCTTGCCTTCGTCGCCAAACGTCTCCTCTCGTCGGTAACCGCCAGGCCGATCGCCTACTGTAGCATGCCGAGCCGGCGCCTTTGAGCCGTATGTGTTGCGATGACTTGACATTGACGGACTCTTCCCGGTAAGCACTGATGCAATATCACGATGCGTCTGTCCGGGCAATGAATCGGTTGATGGCCGGTCGGGTTTTCCTGCCGTCTCAACCGCTGTTTGCAAAGCATTGTTGATAGCACTGATCCATGACTTCATGTCTTCTTCATTGGTCGCCTGATACACTCGAGTGTATTGTGGGGTGATGACTTCGAAGCAAAATCGGCGGTCCGCATTGCGTGCTTCCCTTACCGAAGCCATGCGAAGGTCGATTGGTTCCATGTGCAACTCCAGACTTTGCTTCCAGTTGGTGTACTCTGAGAGTCTGCCCTGATCAAGGACAATCCAGAACCTGGAGCATGTCAGCGCGCTTCTAGTCAATTAGTCAGTGAAGAATGTGCTCACTTGTGCCAGGCTTGCTTGTTTAAACCCTTGGGATCTACATGGCTTCCAGGCCTGCTCAGTGCCCACAAAAGACCTTCTTTGCGATGCGCACCTGAACCGGCTTCGGCCATTGCAGCAGGGTCCTTCTCTTCAAGATCTCTGATCCCCTTGAACTTGTCCGGCTGCGGCGTCACCATTGCCAGACTCGCTTTGGTGGCCTCGGGACTTTGCGGTAATGCTATTGAGGAGGGAATGCTGGTAGTTGAAATGGTCTGGGGAGGCAATACTGTGCTCTGGAACATGGGCGCAAGGCTACCCTTGCGGCCAGGAGGCGGCTCTGGGTCTGACCTTGACGTTGTCCGGGGCACACTATTCGTTGATACTGCGGGAGCTGTGAGTGAAGGTGTGGGTACCTCGTCAAAAGTCTTCTTAATTGTCTCCAGCGCTCGCCTCTTCTCCTCTCTTTCGGTCCTCTGAATCTGGAATTCCTTGTCTGCTTCTTTCACTTCGCAACTCAGGGCCTCTAGATGTGGCAGCATGGTCTCAATCTTCTTTGCCGTCTCTAGGTAGCGCTTGGCCTGGGCGTCGGCATATCGCGTGAGGTGGGAGAGGACCTCTTGATCTTTTCGGCCTCCATGCAAGTCCTGCATGAAGGACGAGTAGTCGAAGCGCTTCAGCTCAAAGTTCCGCCTCTTTGCTTGGTATTTGGAATCCGTCTCGGCGCGTTTCTTCTCTTTCAGCGAATCTTGTCGTTGCCCAAGGTATCGTCCGAGGTATTGGTAGTAATCTTTGCTCTCCTCCTCAAAGTCTTTGCGCTTTGTCTCGGCCTGCTTGATGTCGATATTGTAAAGCTTGTAAATGGGATCGATGATGAGTTTTTGGATGTTGGTGGTATTTGACTTTTCGTATCCAAGGATCTCCTTGGCAATCTTGTCAAAGTAGTGATCAATGGCGGGCTGCACTGCGTTTGCATTGGACGACGAGGCCTCTCTGAGCGCATCCATAAGGTCAGCCATGGCATTGTTGCAAGTCACCTGGGCATCCATGGCAGACTCGGCGCGTTTGAGGACCTTCTTCCATCTTGTGCGCATGTTGCCCGTCTTCTGTTCGAGCGACTTCATGGTGGCGCGGAACAGCGGCCCATCGTCGGTCTGGCTGAGATCCTCGCCCGGGCGTGAGACGTCGAGCTTCACCGGCGCACTCCCGCTCGTCAGGGTGGTTGTCTGGCTTGGTATGAGGCCTAGGCTATGCTCTGGGATGGGTTCGCAGATTGGCGATCTCGGTGGTATGCTGTCCCACTCGCGGTCTTCGCCTGCTGAATCGCTCACTCGTGACTCTATCGACTGTGCCGAGGGTACGCGCAGCCGGGGAGGGACGCCGAGTTCCAGGCGTGGCGAGGGCGACTTGGGGCTCTGCAGCTGGCGGGCCGTGTCTGGACTGGTCAGCAGGCATGTTTTGGGGGTGGACAGGACGAGGGCGTTGCTACGAACTCTGGACCCAGAAGGTGAAGCTCGCCAGCGTCTCGAGCCTGTGTGCGCGCTGGTCGTACTCGACAAACTTGAGCGTGTCAGCAGTGGCGGCCATGGAGAGAGGTTGGTATATACACACACTGCAGCTCGTGCGCCAGCCCCCGCCGCGCGACTCGGGCGTGCGGGGCGGGGTCCATTTCCATGACCACTGAAACTGGACCGACGAGTGGCCGGCGGTGGAGTAGTCGCCGACGAGTTCTACCTGGGGGTTTTTGTGGAGGTTGGGGTTGGCGTGGAACTCGCGCGTGACCAGGTTGTCCAGGTCCTTTGAGCTCGAGGCAAAGACAAAGGTCAGGCCGTTGATGTTGGTGTCGACCAGGCCCGAGGGGGCGACTTGGGAAGCGGCATTGGCGTTGTATGTGCTGGGGACGGCGAGGTGCTGGCGGAGTATGAAGGTGAAGTGGAACGTCAGCTCCTCGTCGTTGGGCAGGCGTATGAGGAAGGCTGGCGGGCTGTCGGCGTGGGGCGCAGCGTCGGGGTCCTGGATGTACTCGATGACGCTGTCGTCGCCGAGCTCGCGCCTGGCGGCATAGCGGGTAGCGGGGAAGGCGTTGGGCGAGATGTTGAGGAGCGTGCGGTTGCGGGCGTTGGTGATGTTGAGCGAGGCCACCGAGACTGGAGGCAGGCGGGTTAGCAGAGCTCCGTTGGCACCAATTGAGGCTTACATCGAGTCTGGTCGCGCAGGTAGAGAGCGCCTGCATCGCCCGCCTTGCTGTTGACTGCGCCCATGCCCGCTAGCAGCAGCCCGTCGAGGACGAGGACGAGGATGAGGGCGAGGGCGAGGGCGAGGGCGAGGACGACGAGGGGGGCCGACGGGGCGGATTCTGCATGGATGACACGCGGGCAGAGGTGATATGGGATATGGGGTATGTGGTACGTGGTATGCGATATTGGTTATGCGGTATACGCTATGGGCTATGGGCTATGGGCTATGGGTTATGGGCTATGCGGTATGGCGATATGGGGTTTGCGACAAGTCGGGTGGGACTCGACGTTACAGAAGCGCAGACATGGACGCTCCCGCCAACCGGCGCAGGGACCAGCCGCTCTTTTTGCGCCGCATGCCGCCGCATCTCGTCTCTCCGCTCGTCTCTCCGCTCGTCGTCATTCCCACCACACCACACCTGCGCCAAAACATCGACCTCACGCCCGCAAGTGCTCTGGCCCGTGGCTCGACTGTCCCCCCGCCATGCCTCTCCGCACCCCCACGCTGCGCCATGCTCTGCGCCAGCCCCTCGGTAGCCCCCGCGCCACGCAGCGCCGCTGGGCCCAGGTGCAGGACGTCCGCTTCCTCGTCACCCACGGCTCCCCGGAGCGCATCCTCGCCAAGTACAAGGAGAAGCTCGAGCACAAGGCGCGCGAAAAGGGCCTCAAGGACCTCGACCAGCTCAAGGAGCAGTACAAGGACAAGATCGCGGAGCTGAGGAAGCAGGCCATGGTGCCCGGCGCGACAGGACCCTTGACACCGCCGCCAGAAACAGCCACCACCACCACAACAATAACACAACCACCGCCAAAGAGCCCCTGGCCGTCGCCCCCTCCGCCGCCCGCTGCCTCGGGCTCCCCCACCGCGCCACCGCCAGGCGTCAAGACGCTCAATTCCTTCCTCGACCTCGACAAGGTCCGGACCCTTCCCGAGAAAGAAGTCCAAGCCCTGTGGCGCCTGCGACACGCTGCCAACCCACAGAGCATCCATTTCGCCCTTCCCGCCACCACCTTCTCCCAGCTCCTCCGCAGCGCGAAGCAACACCCCTCGTTCGTCCTCCCCGTCCCCCGCGAGATTCCCGCCCCCGCCTCATCAGCGCCACAGGAACAGCCCCAGATGCAGCAAGCCGCCGAGCTGCACTATCTGCAGTTCTCCCATCCGCACATCCACAGCACCACGCTCATGTTCACGACGCTGGCAGAGTTCAAGTTGAGAGGCGAATTCGCGAGTCCGCACACCACCATCACCTTCCACCAGGAGCTTACCGACAGCCACAACTTGGTTCTGGGCCAGGGCTTGGTCATGGAGAACAGAGGCGTGAGCGTCGACGACGCCAGATGGCTCGTCATGTGCATGCAAAAGTTTTACGTGCAGACGGAAGAGGGCAAGGCGCGGAGCCAACTGCTCCACATGTTCACTCGCGGAGACAGCGCATTCCAGGTCGAACGACTTATAGACGAGGCCGAGAAGATTTTGTAATTCTACATGCCGCCCATCTACCCCCGCAGCGGGAGCACATGCTGCACTAGACAAGTCTGCCTACAAAGCGGACACTCGGGCTTCTCCCGCGCCCAGTCCCCAATACACGCCCAACAGAAGACATGTCCACACGTCGTCACACTCGGATCCTTCATCTCTTCCAGGCAAAGCGTGCATTTCCGATTGCCGCCACCAATCCATCCCATCGTCTCCTCCTTCTCCAGCTCATATCTTGCCTTGTCCAATGCAGCTGTGTGTGTCCACTTCTGCACGTCCGATGGCGCCGCCGTGGGGACGGCAGACGCTGCGTCGAACAGTAACGCGTTGTTGGCGCTGTAGGCGTTGGGGTCCAGGGAGACTTCTGCGCCACCGCCTACAATGGCGGATGTACCTTGCGGGTGGCCGCCACCCACGGCTGCCGTCGACGACGTGACAGTATTGTGCAAATGTAGATAGGCCTGCACAGCCATTTGTAGGACTAGCAACACACCCAGCACTTCGTAGCCAGCGCGGTTATCGCCCTCGGCCACCTGGCGCGTAAAGATGTATCTCAGCCCCCATATGCGTTTCGAGAGGTGGTAGTAGCTCCCTGAAAAGTAGAATGTCGCCAAAGAGAGGGCGTAGACGGGCGATGGCGACGTGATGGTGTCGAGGTTTTGGAGTATGTAGTTTTGCAGGCGCATGCCTAGAGGCCGCCCTATCCGTGTCTTGCTCCCATTCTCCTGTGCTTGTTGCTGTGCTCGCGCCTGCTGTCGTGCATACCATCGCAGGTTGGCCTCGAGTTTCGCGCGCACCCTTCGCCTCAAGGCCGGCAAGGCTCTCCCAAGCACATATGGTCCTAATATGCAGCTTAGTATGTATCCAGCTCTCCGTCCCAGCGCCGGCAGTCGTCCGCTTTCGCTCTCCACCTGTACAATGTCTGTGTATTCCTCGCCCAATGTCCGATTCCCTATCAGCGTGGTCAGACCAAGGTAAAGTAGCTCCCCGAGCACACGCGTCTCGGATGCATAGGTATGCGCGATGCGCGCGCCACGTAGTTTGCGCAAGAGTGTCGAAAGCTGATCCAAAAGCACACCAGAGAAGTAGGCGTCTTTTTGATGTGACCGGATGATGTCAGGGGAAGCGGCAAAGGGATAGGCGTAGCGTGCTAGAGAAGCCATGTTTGTGAGCTGTAGTAAAGATGATGGTCTACGCGCTGTGTTACTTTACTGCACACACCGCACCACGTCGACGTCGGCTGGTAATCTGTCATGTGACAGGCTTGGCATGCCTCTTTCTTCTCTTTCCCCACCGTTTAGCTCAAATGTTTTCTCAAGTCATGAAATGTTCAACAAGTCAAAGTCAAATAAACGAGAGGAAAAGGCTGATCAATATAAAAGAAGCAAAGTACAAAGTCTTTTGGGAATCTTTCGTCCGACAGCGTTGCTGCGTGCTGACGAAGAGCATGGTACATGTGCCTTTAGTACAAAACATGGAATTTGTGCAAATACGGCTTTGTGATAGAGTAACCTTCCTGTTCCTATCACGACTTGACTTGAAGGCTGAGCGGTTATTGCTACACTGAGCCGTTCCGGTAGAAACTCAAGTCCAGTCCTCATCTCTCTTTTTTGTTCCTCCATCCAACTCGCTCCTTGTACTCAGCGACCAGGTCTGCAGCACCCTCGAGATCTTCTTCAGGAAGCCAATCATGACTGTCTTCATATCCGTCCCATTTAACGAGGTAGTAGCTCTTCCCATCCTCTCGGAAATGCTCCACGATGGCTTCGACCACGTACTCTTTTGCATCCTCTGCATCCGCATCATTGTTGTTGTTATACTCGAGTGACTGATGGTCTGGCCGCCTTATGTGCATTTGCATAGTGTCGTTTTTCATGTCTTCGTTGGATTCATGATGCAGCAGCGGTGGTTGTGCTGCTATTGAATCGTCTGAATCGGATGCTGCAATCGATGACCGATCAAAGAAAAGCGGCGTCTGAGCAAACATGTCGTCCAGTTGTGCCCCCAGTGCAGCAGAGGGACTGGAGCCTTGTGTCGATGATGGAGCTGCGAGGGTGGCTGCTTGGGGAAATCGGTCGATAGATGGTGAAAGAGTGGCCACGGACTTTGCATCGCGACCGGCGAGCGCCACGCCGACCTCGTCTTCTAAACCAGAAAGCTCTGTATGTTCTTGCAGCGGACGACAACCAGTAAGCCTCCTTGACACTAGCGATTCTGGCAGGGCGCTGTTGGCGACAAAGGCTGAACGCGCCATACCAGGCGATGTCTGAGTTGGTTGTCTAATGTGTTCGGTTTGGCCATTAGTCGCTGTGGGCTCGCTGTCCACCAACTCTGCGCGCTTGTCGTCCTCAGGCTGCCGAGGACTCAACACTAAGCCTCTATATCTTCCCCTGCCTCTTCCGCGACTTCCTCTTGGCCTGCCTCTAGCTCGTATAGGCCGTGCGACGGGAAGACCCAACCCACTGAGCATACGACTTCCTCTGTTGTTCTCTGGTGCCTTCGCATTCTTTTGCAATTGCCGACGTGCAAGGTCTTCGGCCTCTGTGCGTATTACAATCGCCTCTGCCTCTGCCTCGAGTCTGAACTGCTCTGTTTCATATCGTTCCAGTTCGGCTGGAGAAACGAATTGCAGTATACGCCGTAGGTCCACCTCCTCAACCTCTATGCGACCAAGATCCTCATGTCCGCTCCCAGCTTCATTGGTATATACTATTTCTACAGTGTATTGCTCTCGATTCACAGTATCCCCCGTCTGTCGGCGATTAAGTATTCGTGTTTGCGCGTTCGGCATGGGGCAATCGTTGGGTAGCCGTGCGGTTACAATGGCAGGCTCTTTGCGAACGCGCCACAGCTGCTGGTAGACTTCAGCGCCAGGGGTGTATGATTCCCACTCCCACTGCGATACAATTTAGTAGTGTTTAGTGTTTTGCTCCTTGGCTGTGGCATACTATCTGTGTCTTACCTCTACCCCGTCCCCGGCCACGACCAACACCGCGACCACCCCTGGATCCCCTGCCCGACATGCCTCCTTTCTAAGGGCGCGGAAGGCAATATGTACCGATGATCAGGCACCGTGCAAATGCGGTGGTAGCAGCCAAATGTATGTCCGTCATGACGAATGTTGCACAATAAGCGTTGTGCGCAGTGCCACGTGCTTGATCAATTCAAAGCGGCTTATGTCAGCCAACGCACCCCGTACAGCAGCCTTGCAGTGACACTTCCACCTCTACTACGCGCAATGTAATGATTCCAGAAACAACCAGGTAAAAACAAAACTTGGCTGCGTGGATGTTCCAACGCGTGCGCATCTCTTGTAACTTCAGACCACCCTTTACTTTGGCTAGTTGTTTATCATGCTAGCGTACCATATAGCACAGGTATCAGTAGTTGTCTCTGCCCTGCAGATTGTGATGACCAATGATTGTTCATATATGAAGCTCAACGTTCACATCCAATGAATGTGCTTCAAAGCTACTAGCGTTCATCTGTCAGCAACTCGCAGCAGCACCAAGTGCCAGGGCCACAAGGTATATCAACAATCAAAGCGCCTACGGTCAACATTCACAGCACTCAACATGTCCCACCCAACGCTTGGATGCCAAATTGCCCCGCAGTATCACCACGAATATAATTCCAGCTCGACCAGCTCGTTAGAGACTGAAGAACAAGACCTCGCAGCCAATGCCTCCGCTCGCTCACAACGGCAGACCCCCGTTATCGAGACTGAGACGATCCACGGTATCAACTCTTCTTCGATCAGGCCGACGGCACTACATCGTGGCCGTACGAAGAGCAGCCGCCGGATCAAAATCGAGCAGAAGCCCGTTGGATTTTTCCACGCGTCCATGGCTGGCGTCAGGCTACATGTGATCAAGCTTTGGTTTCTTACCAATCTCATACTCGCCATCGCCATCATGGCTTTTTTATGTCTCTTTTGGGGTGCATTGTTCCGTCAGGATGCGAATGTCAAACGCTTGAGCATTTTGGTTGTCGACTTCGACGGCCAACCACCTTATACTGGAGTCGCACCGTTCGTGGGTCCGTTCGTCACTCAAGCTATTCGTAGCATCATAGACGAGGGTGGCGTGGTGCCCGGCTATACATTTGCTTCACCTAGAGACTTCGACAATGACCCACTCCGGGTCCGCAAAAGTGTTTACGACTTCCATGCCTGGGCGGCCGTCATCGTCAACCCCAATGCGACAGCGATACTTGAGGCAGCAGTGAGGCAGGGAAACGCCAGCTATGATCCCTTAGGGGCTTGCCAGATCACTTATAGCTCTGCGCGTGATCAGACCACTTCAACGGCTTACATCTTACCAAGTATAAACACACTCCAGAAGCGCGTCGTGACTAACTTCGGTCGCGCATGGATCACACATCTCCTCCAAAACAACATTTCGGTTGCCGACATGCACTTTGACATTTCGCCCCAAGCTCTTACTCCAGGTATTGAATTCACAATCTACGATCTGCGCCCCTTTGGACCACCTATTGCAACACCCGCGGTCAGTATTGGGCTGATCTACTTGAGTCAGTAAATTCCCCGCACGTACTGCACGCGAGACACGTACTGACTTCATACGCCAACATTTAGTCATCATCTCGTTTTTCAGCTTCACGTTCTTCTTACCTATCCACCTAAAGTACCTCTCGCCTAGAGGTCATCCACCGCTGCACTTCTACCAGCTCATTGTGTGGCGCTATATCGCAACAGTCGCGTCTTACTTCTTACTCTCGCTCGTCTATTCCTTCGTCAGCCTTGCCTTCCTCATGCCCATGGACCGCTCGAAGGCAGCTCATGACCAGCCTGCCAATAACCCCAATAAGTACGGCAGCGGCACTTTTCTGGTGTACTGGATGGGCAATTGGATTGGTATGATCGCTTTCGGTCTGGCGAGCGAGAATATGGCCATGCTCCTGGGAACTCCCTGGACAGCTTTGTGGTTGATTTTCTGGGTGATTAGCAATGTCGCGACCGGATTCTACGCTCTCGAACTTGCGCCGAGCTTCTATCGCTGGGGTTATGGATGGCCTATGCATAACGTCGTCGAGCTCACGCGGTCCATCTTGTTTGATTTACATCCACGCATCGGCTTAAACTTTGGCATCTTGTTTGCTTGGGTCACAGCAGACACGGTCCTATTCCCACTCTGCTGTTATTACATGAGATGGAATACTGCGCGAGTTAAGAAAATTTCAGCCGAGGTTGAGGCAGATTGGCACGCGAAAATGGAGAAGGAGAGGGAAGAGCCTGGCTTGTTAGCAAGGGTCACCACGTTGGGAGATAAGAAGGGCTGATAGTTTAAGCACGGTCTCGACATCGATTGATAAATAAGGCATAACTGTGGCGGAGGCGGCACTTTAACCTTCTTAAATCATACTGCATGCAAATCGTCGATCTCTTGCAGACCGTATAAAACATGCGCCTGAAACAACCTCACAACGGCGTCAGTTTTGCCAAGGGCAATTTCTGTAAACAAGACCATCATCAGCAAAAAGATAGTAATGAGCACCAAAAAAAAGGCAGCCACAGATTCAGAGGATAAATGTGGAAGGATATGAATGAATACACAGCAAGCTACAAGTAAAAAAGAACTTGATTGGATCTGCCGCTAGACTTTTGCCTTCCAGTCCCAGCCCACCAGAGATACCCTAGTAGCAAGTAGTAGACTTGCTCCAACGAAGAACGACATACCCGCCCAGATGTTGGCATATGTGTAGCTACCGTTGTGACTCTGAATGAGCGCACCAGCTAGCGGTGGACCCGTGAAAGTCGATACACTCACGACGGTAAAAGCCATGCCCATCCTTACACCTGATTTCTTCAGATCCTTCTCACGGCTTATGCTACCGATTACCGCAGGCCAAAGCGCCTGGATAACGGCACTCCCACTTCCATATATGACAGCAAATACGTACAAGGTAGCGATAGACTTGATCCTAATCCATGCGAACATCATAACACCGCAGGTGAAAACAAAAGGAATGAGAACATTGAGACCCCCAATCTTATCCGCGTAGTAGGTAGGTAGTAGGCGAAAGACAAACCCCATGCAGACCTGGACTAGAAGCAGGTTGATGCTTTGCTGGTAACTAGCGCCAAGGACATTCCGCGCGTAACTTCCAATGTAGAAGAAAGCAAAATACAAGCCCCAGAAGCTGAAGAAGGCGCCAGCACAGTATAGCGCATAGGGTAATTCCTTGAAGCTTGCCCAATCGACTAGCGGACCGGTTTTCCTAGGTGGGAGCCGTGTACGATACAACGCGATAGTGATGACATTCATGAGCAGCATGATAAAGCCGATGATACGTATCGTCCATGGAAAGCCTAGGCTGGGCAGGCACTGTTGCACGATGACTGGAAAGATGACACCACCAGTGCAGGATCCCAGCGCTGTGAAGCCTAGCGCAAAGGCACGACGCTTTACAAAGTAGGTGGATACCAGAGCCATTGAAGGGCAAAACTGCAGCCCGTTTGCAATGCCTAGACATACGCCCTGCGAAAGAAAGACGTGCCACACACTTTTGCTCTCCGCCAATGTAAAGATGCCGAGCAGCTGGAAGCACGCGCCAGCGACGTAGACGGGGCGAAAGAGCCCAGCATCAGTAGCACGGCCTGTGAAAGTACCAAGAAAGAAGAGGAGAAAGACCTGGAGGGATCCAATCCATGATATTGTCGAGGGCGAAATACCGAGAGTGTTCTCGTAGTATGTTTGGTATACACCGAACGATGTAAAAAAGCCAAAGGTTGTCAGAATAGTCAAATGTGTGCAGAGGACCTGCACCCAAGCTGTGAGGCCGCCATCAGGAGCTGGGCCCGGATCGAACGATGCCGCTGAGCGGCGCGAGAGCATCCGTGCGAGAGCAGGTTGATGTGGCTTGTCGTGCGTGTGTTGCGCTGCTTGATTTCCGGTTTCATAATCCAGGGAGGCTTCTTGAATTTCAACGTCGCGCGCGCTGGGCCATGTCTGCAGGTTGCGCTCTACGTCAGTGTTTGTGGTGAAATGGCTTCTCCGCTCCGCGTGCTTTTCTGCGTCGACGCTTGGATCCGTCATTATTACTTGCTATCCGTGATGACAAGCAAGCCTGAGGAACAAGAAAAGTCTGAGACCGTATGGCATGCTCGCAATGAGCAAAGTTTTGTGGCTGCACGGGCTGCTTTTCTTGAGCACGTCAATCCAGCCGAGTACGAATGCACGTCATTGCTTCAAGCAGCCAATTACGAGGTGAATACTAAGCCGCTAATCTGGAACGACGATGGCAGATATTCCAACAATGGTAAGCTGCAGTGACACCACGTCACACCTGCTTCCCGCCCACGATACTTCAGCAGCGTTGTAAGCCCTCGGCGAGTAGCACATTGCTTAAATTACAAATCTACGAGAGAAAAACTCTGACCCCACGAAAGAAATGCAAAGGAGAAAGATGGAAAGGAAAGCTATCAGGGCAACCTGCATCAAGACGTCTCCTAGCAGTTTAAACACCACCAAGTATTCCATGTATCAGGGTGAAGTTCACAGGCGCCTTATCAGTATCGACGGTCAGTCTCCAGCTTATCAGTTTTGTCACAAATGACGTCGTGGCTGCATGCCCTTCCATTCTCATCACCTCACCCACAAAACATAGAGGCTACATCTATGCGCTCTTTGCACTTATATTTACTCTCCCAGCTAGTTTCGTTTATATGCGCCTATCCTCCAGTCCAACGAGCACGTCCAACATGGGATGTGGTGAGTTGCCCCTCCGCGCAATACCGTTCTCGCGTTCCGACGACGACAACGGTAATCGTAACAATACCAACTGCACAGGCTGCAAAAATTGTAAGTTTGAAACAAGTTTCGAAACAATTCAACCCTGACCTTGCGCAAACGAAACCAGGCCAGAACTGTACAGGTTGCAAAGGTAAGCGAGCCCTTTGCAAATGATGTTCAACCTAACGCCTAATCGGCCTGCCCCTCCCTTTGGAGGTAGTGCATCTAAGCTTGCTTACCTGACTTATTAATTTAGACTGCTCAGAATGCAAGAATTGCATCGGATGCAGCAAGGATACATTGGGCCAAAACTGTGTGGGTTGCAAAAGTAGGGGCTTGTGCTTCCTGTGTTTCCGGGAACCAAATATTTTCTCTGCTACCTTCACCCATTTCGGCTACTGGATGTCTCTCAGAGCTTTAGAACAGCTAATAATAAGGATATAGACTGCATGGGGTGTCTGAACTGCACGCGCTGTCAAGACACTACGTATTGTCAAAACTGCACCGATTGCGAAAGCAGCAGCTACTGCCACAATTGTACCGGCTGCGACAATTGTAAGGAGTGTCGCAATTGCATAGACTGTACCGACTGTACAAGGTACGTAGCGTGATTCGTGTATCCATGATGAGTCGAGAGAGTCAAAATCTTGCAGAAAAAACTAACACTTATAGTTGCTCCAACTGCACTGATTGCACGGGGCTGAAGAACGCACACAATCAAACAGGAGTACACGAGTGATTGAACGGACAATGGATACTCATAATAAAAACCCGAAGCTCGTGGTCTCGTACGCGTGTGGCAAGCTATTGTAGTGTTCCTTACTTGATGGAAGCGATGAGAACCGCGATTAGGATCAAGTTGTTCTTACGACTTATCCACACTCTCATATTACTATCGCGAACTTAACGGCTCGTTTACATCCAATAAATAAATCTGAGACTGGACTCTATCTAAACGTGGTCATAGCTAGATGGCGTGGAGCGCTTGTACCCTTGCATTTCTTTGGAGACATTGTAAGCAGTCTCCTGGATGTTTATTGTTATTGCTCAATCCATAAATTATATTGTTCCAAAACGAGGATGTCTTCTGACCGACCTCCACTATTTCACCAGACTTTTCCCTCTCTGAGTATTCATTTTCCACAACTATCATCCATCACATCGAAACATGGGATTGCTTGGAAGTTTGATTTCGAAACGGGACCAACAAAAGACGGTTTCCCAACCAAATAATGATCTCGTACCACACCTTATACCCAAGAAGAAGATCAGACCAGCCTCGAAACCACTGGCTCGAAATTTACCCATCGAAATATTTCATAACACTGAACTTCCCGATATTGTCCTTCGACCACCAACGCCACCAAGAAGCGGTATGAAGGTAGAAGATCGTCTGTTCGAACGCTCAGGATCTGTTTTCATTTTATGCGGGCCAACAGTACGAACTCCGCATCAGAATATCTCGCACCCAGTCGTTGGACACCTCCAAGTGCCTCCTAGTACAGGACAAAGAAGCGATACAGAAGATGTAGGATTTTCTAGACAAGACGGGGATGTAGAAAAATCAGAAAATCAGCATGAGTATTTGCATCAAGCGTCTCAGATAGACTATCGCGCGTTCATGGCCGGATTGGAGAAGTAGTTGTAGGAAGCAGTGCAGTCTTGACTAGTTTATCCCACTATATCCGTACAACGTGAGACTTGTTTAATCTCCCGTTCAGCTTTAACACAGATTCCCCTAGTCAAAAACATCCGCTGCTACATGAATTTTTTTACTCACTTTCTCTTATGCATCCATGCTCTTGCTCTGTCGCACACAGCCTGTATTCGTGAACCGCAAAAAAAAAATTCGTTACGAGTAGTTCGCCAGCTCCTTCACTGCTTATTTTCACTCGCTTGCGTTTTCCGAAGACTAGTTGTTGCCTTTGTGAGCCTTTGCTGGAGAAACATAACACTCGTGTAAGTTTCTTTTCTATTGAGTAACCGGGGGTGCTGAGAATCGCAGAAAGAATGGTTCATACACGAGTGTGCTCTCGAGACGCTCAAGAGCAACACTATTGCTCGTAAAGACCACGGAGAAAGTCTCAACATTTCTATACCGACCCATCTTCGCCCTCCACACATCGCCTATCACACCTCCAAACGACAGGAACAGAAGTCCGAACTAAGGGAGAAGCGCAGTCCAAAAGTCAAAAATACGAAGGGACTCTTGCGTCGCCAAAAAGAAGGAGCGGATCAGAAAAGGGGATCAAACACATAAAAGTAGGGCCTGATAAATCTGAGGAGTTGAAACCAGTTTAGCTAGTTGCTCAGAGGATAAGGCGACACAGGAAGTTCACAGATATGCGTCTGCCAAATCTCATTTGTGACATGGCTATAGCTGCGGTGCCGCCCGTCAAAGCCATCTTCCATGTCATGGAAACGCTTTTTCTTGTTGTGGGAGCTGAGAAGGAGCAATTGCTTGATTACCTGAGTGGAAAATGAGTGTATTGAGCAACTAAGTGCCACAACTAAGTGTCCAATAACTACTAAAGAGACTTGAGACGATCTGGCCTGTACATATAGGCGCTAGCGGGGTCGTCACGTGTTCAGCTTACCAGGATCACCTGATCACCAGGGTGATCCGTATGTCAATACTCCAACACACCCCCTAGGTTAGTAAGATACTATTAATCTAAGCTTTAATTAACTAGTTGATTATAACGAATTAAGGTTATCAATTAAGAATCCTCTTTATAGTTATAGCTCTTCTACTTAATTATCTATTGTTGTAGCAATACTGCTTGTTTTAATTAAGCCCACAGCCCTGAGTAATATAAAAATATTAAATAGACACAAAATATTGCGCAATTACTTAGTGCGCAGTAGCTACAATAATACTAATTACGTCTGCTGTCTCTCTAAAGCCTTTGTCCTTAGCTTTACTTAATATTAATTACTAAGCCTTCTTAATCTCTACTGCACTAATACTACTATTTATATAGTAAGCAGTGTTACTTTATTATTCTCTTACTAATTAGCTGTCACGGATGGTTGCGTGTTGGCTAGATCCGCTAAGCTCGCTTATTATTAGCTTGCTGTGAAGATCGTCCGTAGATAATCTGTGTTAGTTCTCTTAGAATAAGTGAGTACAATAGACGAGGGTTGTACTAGCACGATTAGTAGATTAATATAATAGTACGGGGTTGTGTTAGCATGTTTAGTAGAATAATGTAATAATACAAAGAGGTTAAGAATTAGGTAATCTTTAGATTGCACTTAAAGTTAAACACACTAAGCTATAAGAGCTTAATGCCTACTACTATATACTAAAAGAGTGTCTTACTGTCTTACAGAATCCTATGCTGTCTTATGTGTAGGACGTGTAGGATTTTGTAGTATATTATAAGACGCATGTAATTTGTCTTATAAAGAATTTCTACTAAGGTCTGTAGAATTACGTGTTTAGTGCAGAGTAGCGTTATTTATTAGCACACAAAGGCGTTGTCCTTTATTTAAGTAATTTAAGATATTTTTCTACCTCTATTCTTTATATATAGTCTGTTCTTTCTCTCTTCTTAGGTTTGTAACACTATTCTCTCTTTCTACGTTCTTATCTTTATAAACTAGCCTAATAGTTTCTTATAGTACTGCTTACTATTACGTACTTAGTAATTATATAAACAGTATTAGTTAATTTGCTATAGTTACTTATTAATATTATATTAAGAAGAATTTGTTATATTAAATGTTTTTATTAAAAAAGGTGTGTAAAAATTATAATAAAAATAAGGTTAAGAAGTGTGTTCTAGTAGAAGTGCTGTTACTAGATTATTTACAGCTAAACTAAAAGTTAGCTTAATTAGAGTAGTAAAAGCTTAAAGCTAATATAGTAGAGTTAGTTACGCTTAAGGCGTTATTAGCAGCGCGTATAAAGAAAGATTGTTTTTAAAAATAGTATAAAGTATTAGCACGTTGCAAATAGTAGTTAATAAATAAGTTAAGAATTTTTTTTAAAAAGATTAAAGCTTTAAAAGCTATAAGAGATATTAACTGTAAGGTTAGTATCTTAAAAAGTAGCCTAATGCCTAGTACACTGTTGTTAGATTAGAGCGCATTCTTTTCTATTTATTTAAAAAGTAATTTTACTTTTAACAACTTCCTAGGTAAGTCGCATAGTACAATATAAGTAATTAGTAACAATTTATAAGGTTTATATTTAGTTCTTATATATTTTTACTATTTAGGTATTTTAACTATTTAACTAAGTATTCTTTGCTATTATTTTATACTTAGTATACTAGAATCTTCTTAACTTTAAAGACATTATTTTCTTTTATTTTAAAGTAGAAGGTTTTCTGTAATAGCGTTTTTAGGTCTGCTAGTTCTAATATATTAATATAGAATCTTAGGTAAATTTTTGCATTTAGTAGAAAGTTAAGTATATATATAACTAGTCCTTTCTAGTTTAGAATTAAAAATAGTCTAACTTTAACGTTGTTAAGTTTTTTATTAAGTTGTTTAGTGCAAAAATTCTTTTTAAGTAAATATACTTTATTCTTTTTTTTTAGCTAAGGTGCTATTTTTTGTTTCTAGTTAATATATAAAATGCTTTAGCGTTAAGCTTTCTTAAGTATTGTTTTAAGTAACTTATGTACTGTCTTTAGCTTATTAGCTGTAGCAATAGCTACTTCTATCTTCTAGCTTAGAAACGTACAAGTAAAAAGGTTTAAGTGTTTCTTATAGTTTATATAAAATAGTATTTATTTTATAAATTTTAAAATCTTATAATTATATGCTATTTGTGCTATAGGTAGTAGTAATACCTAATTATTTTACTATTAATTTACATATATCCTAAGATAGGCTTTTATTATATAGTTCATTTATTCTATCTATCTATTTATTTGCAGGTAATAAGCTGTTAATAGCTTTTAATTTATTTTAATTGCAGCTAATAGTGTTGTTTAAAAGTTAAATATAAAGAGCTTATCTTTATTACTAATAATTAACTTTAGTATGCTATAGTGTCTAATAATTTAGTTATTAATAATATATGCTAGCTATACTGCTATAAATTTTTTTTAAAAGTAATATACTCTACTTATTTTATAAATTAATTAACTACTATAAGAATTGCGTTGTAAGATACTTAAGTAACAGGGTTTTTTAAGACTAGTAGTTCTATAATAAAGTTTATAAAGATTTCTAACTATAGTTTGTTAAGTAGTTTTATTACTTACATTTTTTTATAAGGTGCGTATGTACTGTACTTATTTTTCTAATAGTCTACGCATTTAGCAATAAAGGAGGTAACTTTATTTTTTATTTTTAGAAACTTGTAATTTCTTTTAATAAGTTTTATAGTTTAGGTAATGCTAGGGTAACTGTATACAGAGTTATTATAATATTATTTAATAATTGCTTTTTACAATTCTTTTAGTATATCTAGTGTAATTTGTAAAACTACGTTTAGCGTTTTTACTAGTCCTAATAATTTATTTTTATTAATCTTAAGTATAATAGTATTAATAGTTTTTTTTATTTTTATAATATTATGTTGTTAGCTAAAAACATCTGCTCTACTGTTATCTTTTCTTAGTGTATATATAATCTTAAATTTGTATTATTTAAGTAATTCTAACTATCTTACTTATTATTAGTTAAGTACTTTAGTAGTTGTAAAGTTAACTAAATTCTTATAATTTATAAATATTGTAAGTTCTAAGCAGCTTTCTGCGTATACTTTCTAATGCTATAAGTATATAATAATAGCTAGTAGCTCCTTGTTATAGACGTTATATTATTCTTCTAGTCTAGAGAATTTTTATAAATAGTATGTAATAGAGTGCTATTTACTTTTATATAATTAACTAGCACAGCCTTCTAGCGTAAAGTCTAATATATTAGTTTTAAAGCGCAATAGTTGTTCTACTTAAAATATTTTAAAGTATAGTAGTTTTATACTTACTTTCTTAAGTGTTTAAAAGGCGTTTTTTACTTTTTTACTTTACTTAAAGAGTATCTTCTTTCTTATAAGTTTTATTAATAAAATAGTAATTTTAGAGTAGTCTTAAATAAACTATTAATTAAAGTTTAAAAATTCTAAAAATAATTATATCTCTTTAACTATTGTTAAGTGTAAATATTTCTTAACTACTTACATTTTTTTTTTACTTATTTATACTCTTTGTGCTTCTACTATATATCTAAGAAAAGTAACTTTATTCTTATAAAACTTGCATTTTTTTAGTTTAAGCTAGAGGTTAAATTAATCTAAGCACCTTAGTACTATATAGACATATTTTACATAATCTCTTGGGTTCTTAAAGTAGATAAAGATGTTATTTAAATATGCTATAATAAAGATATTTAAATATGCTATAATAAAGATATTTAAATATACTTTTAATATATTATTAATAAGTTCTTAAAATGTTGCTAGGGCGTTTATAAGCCTAAATAGTATAATAGTATATTTATAGTGTTTATATTATGTTTAGAACGCTATTTTTTATTCTTTACCTTTTTTTATTCTAATAAAGTAGTATTTATCTTAAAAGTCTAATGCTATAAAGACCTTAGCGTAAAATAATTAATTCTAAAGCTTTATAATATTTAGTAATAAGTATTAATTTTTTACTATAATATTGTTAAGTTTTTAGTAGTTAACGCACATCTATAGTAGCCTATTCTTTTTTAGTATAAAGAGTATAAGAAATCTTACTAGTAATATTAAAAGTTTAATATATTCTTTCTTTAAATTCTTTATTTAGCTTAGTCCTTAGTTCCTTAAGTTCTATCTCTAATAGTTAATAAATTAGCCTAAAGAGTAAAGTTTTCTTTTCTTCTAGAACAATCTTATAGTCCTAGAGTTAGTGTTTTAGTAAAGCTTTACTATCTACTACTTTTATAAAAAAGTGCTAAAATTCTTTATACTTTTTTAAGATACTTAAAGTTATATATTACTTTAAAACTTTAACTTTATAACTTAGAAGTACTTTGCTAGTATTTATTAAGTTAAACTTTTGTGTTATAAGGCTGTTCTTAGTTAAAGTTTACTATCCTTTAGTAATATTATAAATTTTTTTTTTATTTACTATTATAGTTATTAGATGCATAAGCTAGCTTATAGTTATATTTAATTTATAGCACTTAAATAAAAACTTTTTTAACTTCTAGTTAATTTGCAAGTTATATTCTTATAACTAAGAAATTTCTAATATAATATTATAGGTAGCTAATTTAAAGATATCTAAGTCTAATTCTTCTTTATGTTTCTAGATGCTAAGCGTTACTTTGTTAACCTTGTACGTAATAGTTGTCTTACCTAGTATAGGCTAACTATTTATAATATATAGTAAGTAGAGTTCTTGTTTCTTTAGTATTTGTAAGCCTGCTACTTACACTATTTAAAAGAAAACAAAGTTAGCTTAGGAGCTAAAATCTACTAATACTATTATTTAATATTTATTAAGCTTTACTAGTAGCTTAAAGAGGCTTAGAAGGTTAATTGCGTTTATTGCCTTAGTAGTTTTAGGTGTTTAGAGCGTCTGTCTAAAAAAGACTATGTGCTAAATCTATAGAACTTCTTAGCAACTATATATAGTTTATATTTAATATTAAAGCACGTATGCTATAAAAGCTAGTTATACTTTTATATATAAGTTCTATTCTTGTAATTTTTCTACTGCGTTATGTATATTTGCAAGGTCTTTTCTAGATTATTATATTTATAAAAGTATAGGCTATATTGTTTGTCTTATAAATATACTTCGCATTTATTATTTAAGTAGTTGTACTATAAGTACTTATATTAAGGCATTCTTTTTAGTTTTTTTAAAAACTATCTTAATCTATACTTATTTAAGTAGTGTATAGTGTAGCTATTATATATATATACAGTTTATAAGTACTTTATATGTTTTAAGTTACATAGATTTGTCTAATAGTATATGCTATTATAGCTAACTTTTAGTGCTTTGTACTTTTAGTGTATTACCTAAAGTTTTTTGTAAATCTCTTTTTTCTTTTAATCTAAGAGTTAATGTGTTAGTTTATTCTAGAATACCTTAGTATCTTAGGTCAATTTCTATATAAAGTTATTATATAAAGTTTTATTAATAGTAGCTACTAGAGTAATTTCTTTTTTCTACAGTTTCTTTAGTAAATTAGTATACTAGTAGTATTTTATTAATATTTTTTTATAAAGTTTTATAAAAATATTTTTAAATTATCTAAGCTGCCTTAGCAGAATATTAATTTTTTTAGCTAAGTTGTTTAAGCATCGCGTTTCTAAGAGTAGTAATACTTATATATTAATATTTTGCCTATCTAGTGTAGTGTAGTACTTCTGTATAGCTAGTAGTAAATTTCTCTAGTTATAGGCTATTAGTTTTTCCTATATAACTAGTATAGAGGGCTAGTAGGTTTCTTAAAACCTAGCTATCTTTTTATACTTAGTCTAGTTAGTAAGAGTTACTTCTATTCCTTTGTTAAGTATTATTTTAGAAACGTTATTGTCTAAGGCTTTCTTTAAAGTAATTATAAGAAGGTTATCTAGACTATTAATATTTGCCTAGTCCTGTTCTTAGACTATAATAGTAGGTTAAGTAATAACATTTTATTTTTTTTTTAAATTGTTACTAGGTACTGTATAGTAAAGGATATTTAACTATTACGTTACTTTACTTTAGCTCTAGTAGTCTTACTTTATATAACCTTCTTTACTATATATATAGCAAGTAATTTTTTTCTTGCCACTTTTATTATCTTAAAACTTATTCTTTTTAAGTTTTTTATTAAGATTGTTAAGGTATATAGACTTATAGCTATTAGTTACATAGTGTTTTAGAATTTTAGAGGTATAGTTTTATTATTAACCTTAGTTAAAGTATAAATGTTAGAATGTTTAATAAATTTAAGCGTTTATAGCTCTAAGTATATAATTTCTTTATATAAATAGTTGTTTTTCTAACTTTAGCTTATAGAGATTGTTATTTACTTAAATAGCTTTAGCTATAAGTTTGTTAAGCATATTAAAAGTAGCTCTGCTTTATATAAGTTCTACTTATACTACTAGTTTAAGACTTTATTAGTATATTTATATTAAAGTGTTGTTGTGTTATTTAATAACTATTTAGTACTACTAAAACTCTATTATATAGTTAGCTATAGAGCGCATTTATTGCAACTTTTAGATCTTTTGTTCTACTACTATAGATTTCTTAAAAAGTAAAAATACTTTTTTTATTTCTATTTTAAAGTTATCTTAATTTTTAATAAGTGCCTTATTAATATTATTATTAACAGTAATGTTTATATATTAACAAAAAATAGAGTTAGCTTATTTTTTAGTAGCTTCTTATGGAAACGTAAAGGCCTATACAACTGCGTTATTATTATTAATTTTAGTTTTTTTAATGTAAAAGTATTTATTAACTTAAAGTAGCTATTTCTTAAGCTTATTATAATTACTATAGTAAGTATTAGGCTTGTTAGCTTATATAGTTATTTCTATAGTTAAGATATTAGTAAGAGTATTTATTGCAGTATTACTTATTTTAAAAGTGTTTAAAGTATAAAAATTATCTTTAAATAATTTATATTAGTTCTTTTAAAATAAGTAAGTACAATAAACAAAAGTTGTACTAGCATAATTAGTAGATTAATATAATAGTATAGAGTTGTATTAGCACGTTTAGTAGAATAATGTAATAATACAAAAAAGTTAAGAATTAGATAATCTTTAAATTATACTTAAAGTTAAATATACTAAGCTATAAAGGCTTAATACCTACTACTATATACTAAGAGAGTGTTTTACTGTCCTATAGAATCTTATGCTGTCCTATGCGTAGGACGTGTAGGATTTTGTAGTATATTATAAGACGCATGTAATTTATTTTATAAAGGATTTCTGCTAAGGTCTGTAGGATTACGTGCTTAGTGCGGGGTAGCGTTATCTATTAGCACACAAAGGCGTTGTCCTTTATTTAGGTAGTCTAGGATCTCTTCCTGCCTCTATCCTTTATACATAGTCTATTCCTTCTCTCTTCTCAGGTTCGTAACACTTGCCTACCTGCAATTGTGCTTATAAGGGGTTCCTTACCTGCGAGAATACCTACAGGTATTATTGCTTAAAATATACACATATTATTATTTTAGAGCTATCTCTTACTATCTTCTATAGTGTAAAGCAAGTACTATTGCCTTAAGCTATCCCTTATAAAATAATACCTCTCTTACAGGCTAATAGTTTAGAGATAGCTCTCTTAACGCAATCTAACACTTTAAGTAATTAAAAAAGCTAAAGCTTTACTATATTTAAACTTTCTAACCTTCTTTGAACCTTATTAAGGCCTGCTATACTTAAGAAGCTTAGAGAGCGCACTTAAAGCGCACTAGTAATACTTAAAAAGCATATTAACGCTATAAAAAAGTAATATAATAAACTTTAATTCTTATAATAATTGCAAGAGTTAAGAAAAGAAGTAGTATAACTAAAAAGAGTTAAATAAAAAGAAATTATAAATATACTAGTAGTACTAACTATAATATTCTATATATAGAACGTACCTAAAGTGCTATATACTACGTATATACAACGCGCGTTAAAACTTAAAAATTTAGCTAAATTCTAAAGAAAAACTTTTAAAAAATATTATAAGTTTACTTATTCTTATAAAGTAGCATTTTAGCGACTACTATAAGAGTTTAAAAAGAATAATAATTAAGTAATTTAAGTAATATAGTATTTTAAAGCAGACTTTTAAAAGCTTTAGTATACTTACTATAAGCGTTTTTTTAAAGTAAAAAATGAAGTACTAACTTAAAACTACTTTAAGTAATATATACTTAACTTGCTTTTAAACCTTATTAACTATAGCTTTAAAGTTACAACTACGTATACGTACGCTATATAGTAAAAAGACTAAACTATTTAATTATTTACAACTTAACTTAATGCTCTTAAAGATTAACTTTTAATATATACTAAGGTATAAAAGGTCTAACACTTATTTATAAAACTAAGGCCTAAACTATAGCGCGTAATTACTAACTACTATTAAATCTTAATAACTAAAGAAGACCTTATTACGCTTAAATTTATACTAACACAGAATTTACGCAAAGTACTTATTATATATAATTAGCTTAACTAGAATATTTTTACAAAGAAAAGAAAAAAATACTTTTTTATAGCTACTATACTAAACGTACTTAAAAAGTGTAAAAATAGTAACAATGTTAACGTGTTTCATAAGCGAGTCGCCACCCCAAGCGAGTCGCCAACGCCAAATCCCCGCAAAATTTCCAAATATCAGAGATCTATATCTCAACAACGACTAGGTAGAATTCTCTAAAAATCTCATACAACCGCTGCACTTATATAAGATGGAAGTTGTGAGAGTTTCAAGAAATTCTATCAAGTAGTTATAGAGATAGACTACTTGTACCCCTGTAAAACTACAAAACTAAGTACATTCCTCTGCATATCAAAGCTAGAGAATTAAGATTTAAATAGCTTATTCTTTCAATAGATGCAGCGATTGTTTGAAATTTTTAGAGAATTCTATCTACTCGTTGTTGAGATATAGACCTCTGATATTTTGAAATTTTGCGGGGATTTGGCGTTGGCGACTCGCTTGGGGTGGCGACTCGCTTATGAAACACGTTACATGCTTTAAGTGCTAAAAAAAATACTACACTAATAAGTACTAAAGTCGCAACCCTAACAAGGTCCTAGTTAATATAACTTAAATAGAAAAAGGGTAAGCCTTACTACAAACTTAAAGTTAGTAAGGCACATGCTAATAAATATTTTACTAAAAATATAGCGCGTGTGCTACGCACGTTTAGTAACTAAAGTAAAAAAAGAACTTTAAGTTATTTTAGACTTATAAGTAGATATTAGCCTTATTAGTTAAAAAATAGCTATAGAAATAGATCTAAAACCCTTTTTAGGATACAGAACTTCCCTGCCTAAGTCAAACTAAACTTTAAAGGCAGAATATATACGTAGCATATAAGCTCTAGCTGCGCTTAATAAATAATAATAGTATAAAGCATATAACAAAAGTTACTATATACAAAGTAGACAAAGAGAGCGTACTACTACTACTTAGCAACTCCTTTTTAAACTAAGAAAGTATCTATATTAACTATAGAAGTTAAATATGGCGTTAAAGATATATAAAGACAAGCATTAAACTAGTAGCTACTAAAGTATTCTTGAAAAATATAAGACTTATAAACTTAAAAACTTACTTTTTGAGAGTACTTTAATGTAATAGCGCAAGTATTACGCTTAAAGTAAACATACTAAACGTATTTATAGCGCAAGTTTTGTGTATAGTTAATATATTTTAAGACTACGCTAATATCTTTATTAATAATACTACTAAAACTTTTTTACAACTAAAAGGTTTAGATTACATAATTTCTATTTAATAAAGAAAAAAACCTTCTTATAGTTTTCTTTATACTTTCTCTTTTTATAAGCTTTAAGTGCTCTATAAATATATTAAAGAAGTACTAAGAAAAAGATAAATTTGCTATAGCACTAGCCCTATAAGCGCTTTAATATTATTTATACTAAAGAAAAATAAAACCTTTTGCCTTTGCGTAGATTATTAGGGTCTTAACACTGTTATAACAAAAGATTATTATCTACTCTCTCTAATTAGAGAGACACTAGACTGCTTATTAGGCGTATACCACTACACAACATTAAATCCTTAAGATGCCTACTATTATTTAAGTATTACAGCAGGAGATAAGTAAAAAACTACTTTTAAGACATTATATAGACATCTTATATATCTTGTTATACTTTCTAGGCTTACAAATGCTTTAGCAAGTTTCTAAGCTTATATTAATAAAGCTTTAAAAGAGTACTTAAATTATATATATATAGTTTATCTAAATAATATATTTATTTACAATTATAATAATAATATTATGCTACACTAGTATGCTATACGCGCTGTACTTAACCTTTTATAAAAAGTAGAGTTATATATGAATCTTAACAAGTGTATATTTGCTTTAAGTAAAGTTTATTTTTTAGAATTCATAGTTATAAGAAGTAGTATTTAGGTAGATTTAGCGCGCGTTGCTACTATTAAGTAGTAGTCTACACTAACTAGTATTAAGGAGCTGTAGTTCTTTCTAGAATTTATAAACTTCTACTAGTGTTTCATTAAAAACTATGCTATAAAAACAGCACCTCTTTTAGATATCCTAAAAGGGAAATAGGTGTTTTATTAAAATAGAGATATATATGCTACCTTTATAAAGCTAAAGCAACACTTTATATATGCGCCTATTTTACGTTACTTTAATAATATACGTGTAATTTATATTAAAATAAATTCTATTACTTTTACTAACTTAAGCATATTATCCTAACTATTTAAAAATAGAAAGTAGTATTTTATTACGTTTTATATATAAAAACTATTAAACGCTAAGCTAAACAATAAAGTGTATAACTTTAAATTTTTAGCTATTATATAGAGATTTAAGAAATAGTTATACTATTTAAAAGGTACTTAACATACTATTTAAGTGTTAATAAATTATAATAATCTGCGCTTTATACGCGCTGTATAAAAGCTAAACTAGCGTTAAGCACGCTAAGCTCTATATCTAGGGGCTTTTAATTTTAAAGTTAAGTACTGTCTTAAGTATTTAAACTTAGCAGATAGACTATTAAAAAGAGTAGATTATAAATAAAAGAATTTATTATTAACTTAACTATTGCTTATACTGCAGAACAAGCTTCTAGCAAGAGTAGAGTATAGTAAAATAGAAAGTTTTACAACTTAGCATAGCTAAAAAAGCGTATATAAAACATATATAGCTAGTATTTATAAAATAAAAAGTATTTATACTACTAGTGCTATAAAATATACACTATACGTACTATACTTACTAGCTAGAGTATTAGTAAGTAGTAAACCTGCAATAGCAAAGTTAGAAGCTTTAATAAATAAACTGCGCTAGTTGTAATATAAAAATGCTTTTACGAAGTAGTAGGTTATAAAATTTAGGCAAGTAGTATAAATTTAAAATAGTAGCAGCGCGTAAGTATAGCGTATTAAAAATAAAAATATATTAAGATATAAAGACAAACTTTATGTTCTACTAAAGGAAGCTATTAGGCAGAAAATTCTATTATAGAATTATAATATATATATAGTAGGTTATTTTAGCATACGTAAAACGTATAAGCTAATTAGTAGGCTATATTACTAGCTAGAGCTAAGCTATAATGTTTAAGATTTTATAAAAACTTATATAGTATACTAAAAAAGCAAAGCGTCAAAGCACAGCAAATATAGTTAGTTATTACTATTACTAGTTTTTAATAAGATTTTTAAGAAAGTAAGCTTTAATTTTATTATAAAGCTACTACTAGCAAAACATAGTTTAAGTTGCGTATTTAACGCAATTTTTGTAATTATTAACTACTTTTTAAAAATAACAGTCTGCATATCTGCATTTAAAACGTAGAATATAAAATAGTTTATAGAATTTTACTTTAAATATATATTATTTTAATATATAAAATTTAGAAGGGTAATATATCTAATTGTAGTTTAATCTTTACTTTAGCAATTTAAACAGAAATATGCTACTAATTATAAGTAAAGCGTAGGCTAAGCTTAGCCTTTAACCTGCAGATAGATAGGCAAACTAAATACTAAAATTAGATAATAAAGCAACACTTAAGAACTTTCGCCTTAGAATAATAAGATAATTAAGTGTTACTTTTACTAATAGCATAATTTGTCTACAACAACTCTATCTATAAATTAACAAAGACAATACCTTTTTACATAGTATATAGTAAGTATTTATTACTTAATTTACTTTCTAAAGATAGTAGGCTAGAAAGGGAGGTACTAGATGCTGTAAATAAAGTGCAGTGTATGTATAGCGCACGTGTAATAGTAAAAGAATACTTTTTAGTAGTATAAAAATATTAATGCTAATACTACAACAAAAAACATAAACTAAAGATTTTTTACTAAAAAGACTTAGTTCGCCTTAGCATAAATAACGTTGGCCTAGCCTACTAACTTAGCAAGAAGCTTTCTAGTAAGTTTTTAGGACTATTCTAAGTATAAGAAATAGTTAGAACCTAGGCTTACTAATTATAACTACTATCTTACTATTATATTTATAAGATTTTCTACGTTTCTTTACTAGAATAATTGGAGTTAAGCAGTAGTTAAGAAGATAATACTTAATTACTAGAAATTAGCCCTAAGAGTAAAGAAATCTAAGAAGTTAGAAAAATATTAGAAAAACAAATTAAAAATAGCCAGCTAAAATACTAGTTGCAAAAGAAAAGTTATAATAAATTGTAAAATACTTAGACTTTAGTATTACAGTTTAAAAATATAGAAGAACTAATTAAAAAATATAAGTATAAATAAAAATTATTACGTCCTAAGCGCGCTAAAAGAACATACTAAATATTATTGCTGCGCCTTAAGGGCGCAAGAATTAGGTATCTAAAAAGAACAAAATTATAAGTATAAAAACTATTTACTTCTAATTCTAATTGAAAATTTCCTTACTACTACTAATTATCCTATTATTACTAATACTTCTAGCACTACTGTTATAAGCGCCACCTACGCTTAGACTGCGCTTAAGCAATAGCTTATTATTGTTACCCAAGCTCTTATTATTGTTATTATTATTACTAGCAGGACTAGCAATCCTAGCTGTATAACTAGTAATTAACTTAAGATTAGCTGCTATGCAGCGCTACTATACTAAAATTAAGCTTAAAAAATAAAGTAAAGTTGTTAGCACTTAAGTAAGAACTTGTAAAAGAGTACTAGTATACGCAGTAACGCAGCTGCAGTTAGATAGCTTAAAGTTAAATTATCGCTAGTAGCGTGTAAGCCTAACGCTAGTAGTAATAATAGTAGAGTTAGTTCTTAGAATAGCAGCATTAGTGACTACAGTATTAAAAGAAGTATAAAGTTAATATAAACAATTTAAGCGTATATTAAGCGCTAGAGGAGCTTATTTAAATTAGCTAAGGCGCAGTCAATAAAATAAAAAACTTACTTTAGTACAATGTTACACGGGGTTTGGCTATACTTCTCTAGGCTTAGTCTATACTAAGGCGAGGTAGACTAAAGCGGTAGTCTGTGAGGTATTGTAGGAGTAATTTTAAGTAGCAAAGAGTAATTAATAATAACTAAAAGTAAACAATACTAATTCTATAAAACATAGAATAACTAGTTAATAATTTGTGTAAGAGATAAACTATTCAAGTTAACTACAACAAGTGTAATAATAAAATATAACACATTTTTATACTTATTACTTTTGTCCTGCTATCCTATATATCTTTTTTACTAGGGGGGTATATAATAGCGCTGCTATCCCTTTATGCATAACTATCTTAGATAGCTAGCCTTAGTAAGATAGTAATCACGTAATTAGCGCCCTACGCAGATTATTACCTTCTAGTATTATAGCTACTTAACCTTTAACCCCTGCTTGTATGTTAAGAAGAAAATTCTTTCTATTACTTATAATATTATTTCTCTTTCTTAGGCGTATTATTTTAATACTTTAAAATATTGTTTTCTTATGCTTTGTGTTAAATTACTAGCTGAATATAAAGTTTTAGTATACTTATTATATTATACGCTTATTTTCCTTTACGCTTTTCTAACTATGCCTAAAGTTCTATCCTCTTGCTATTCTTGCTTATATATCTTTACTTCTAAGCGTTGTGCTTATACTAATTATATAAAAAAGCTAAGTCTAAAGATAGCTTTTTATTATAAGTAGTATAAGTTAAAAAATTTTTGCTGCTTTATTAATATTATAACTAGTTATTATACTTGTTATATTTCTATAAAAGTAGAGTGTAGTTTGTTTATTTTTCAAAAAAAGTAAAAGAAAGTTAAGTATAAAAAGTATAAAAAGCGCCTTAAAGTTATACGTTTAGAAGGCTTAGTTAGCTTAAAGCAAGCTAGAGCTCTTAGAGACTAAAGCGCAAGAGTAATTATTTACTAATTAAAATTTTGCTATTTTAAATCTTTAGATTTATGTAAAGAAGTAAGCTAAAAAGAACTTTACTTCTAGTATAGACTTTCTAACAACTAAACTATTACTACCTAAACTGTTTACTAACTTAGGCTAGTTATAGGCTAACGCTTTTCTTAATTTTTTTTTTAATTACTTCTTAATTAAAGACCTAGTTCTTTCTTTTTTAAGTATTTTTTATAGTACTCTAGTATTTATAACTTGCATTTTATTAAATTTTTCTTTGATTTTTAAGTATTTTAGCTTTTTAGCTATTCTTACTACTTAACTAAGTATTTATACTAACAACTAATTTTCTGTAAGTTCTTAATTTTCTTAACTTTGTGCTCGTTGTCTTTAAGCTTTATATTAGTAGCTAGCTTAGTATCTAGAAGTACTCTTTCTAGGAGTTTTTTGTATAAGACAAGGTAGACGCGTATACTTAGTAGTAATTAAAGTTTATAGTTTATGTTGCCTATTTCCTTTACGATTTTAAATAGTTCTACTTAGAGGTTATTTAGTAGTTAGCTTAGTTGCTTAGTTTTTAAGTTTTATTGTAATAGGAAAACTTTATTTTTCCTTTTAAAAGTTAGTTTTTGATTTTTTACTTATTAGCTACTTTAGCTATTATAAAGTTCTTGTAAGCTATATTCTTACTTAATTCTTTATAAAGCTCTTATATCAAGCAGGCTTTATTATTTATGCTTACTGCAATACTCTTAATGTCTTTTAAATCCTAATAAGCAGCTAGCTTATATCTATAGTTTACATAGTGAGGTAAGTACTTTGTAGTTACTAACTTTATACTATTGTAAGCTAATTATGCTATTGTTACGAACCTAAGAAGAGAGAAGGTATAGACTATGTATAAAAGATAGAGACAGGAAGAGATTCTAGACTACCTAAACAAAGGACAAGCCTTTGTGTGCTAATAGATAACGCTACCCCGCATTAGGCACGTGATCCTATAGGCCTTAGCAGAAAGCTTTTATAAGACAAGTTATATGCGTCCTACAATGTACTATTAAATCCTACAACGTTCTAAGTATAGAACAGCATAAAATTCTATAGAATAGTATAAGAATCTATAGAATAGTATAAGATTCTATAGAATAGTATAAGATTCTATTGAATAGTATAATACTTTTTTAGTATATAGTAGTAGGAATTAAGCTCTTATAGCTTAGTGTGTTTAACTTTAAATGCAATCTAAAAAATACCTAATTTTTAATATCTTTATAATATTATATTATTCTACTAAACGTGTTAATATAACTTTATACTATTACATTATCTTACTAAATATACTAGTATAACTCTTATTTATTGCACTTACTTATTTTAAGAGAACTAATATAGATTATTTATAGACAATTTTTATACTTTAAAGACTTTTAAGATAAATTAATACTACAATAAACACCCCTACTAATATCTTAACTACAGGAACAACTACAAGAGCTAATAAGCCTAATACTTACTATAGTAATTATAATAAGCTTAAAATATAGCTACTTTAAGTTAATAAATACTACTATATTAAAGAGACTAAAATTAATAACAACAATATAGTTGTATAGGCCTTTACGTTTTTATAAAAAGCTACTAAAAATTAGCTAACCCTATTCTTTGTTAATATATAGATTTTACTATTAACAACAATATTAATGAAGTACTTATTAAAAACTAGATTAATTTTAAAATAGAAATAAGAAAAGTATTCTTACCCTTTAAGAAATCTATAGTAGTAGAACAAAAGATTTAAAAGTTGTAATAAATACGCTCTGTAGCTAATTATATATTAAAGTTTTAGTAGTATTAAATAGTAATTAAATAAGATAACAACGCTTTAACATAGATGTACTAATAAATTCTTAAACTAGCTGGATAACTAGAACTTATGTCAAGTAAAGCTGCCTTTAACACGCTTAATAAACTTATAACTAAAGGTATTGAAGTAAATAATAATCTATATAAGCTAAAGTTAAAAAAAAAACTATTTATACAAGGAAATTGTACACTAGGGAATAAGGATGCTTAACTTTATTAAGTATTCTAACGTCTACACTATAACTAAGGTTAATAATATAATAATACTTCTAGAATTTTAAAATATGATATAACTAATAGCTACAAGCCTATATACTTTAACAACTTTAATAAAAAACCTAAGAAGAATAAGTTTTAAAACAATAAAAGTAGCAAGAAAAAAATTACTTGCTTTATATATAGTAAAGAAAGTTATATAAAATAGGACTACTAGAGCTAAAGTAAAATGATATAATAGTTAAATGTTTTTTACTGTAGAGAACTTAGCAACAATCTAGAGAAAAAATAAAATATTATTACTTAACTTACTATTACAGTCTAAGGACAGAACTAGGCAAATATTGATAGTCTAGATAACTTTCTTATAATTACCTTAGAGGAAGCTTTAGACGACAACGTCTTTGAAATAATACTTAATAAAGAAATAAAAGCAACTCTAGCTAACTAAACTAAGCATAGAAAAATAGCTAAGTTCTAGAAAAACTACTAGCTCTCTATACTAGTAACAAGGGAGAAACTAACAGCTAAGAATAAAAAAGGTTTACTACTAACTATATAAAAATACCTTACTACGCTAGATAAGCAAAATATTAATACATAAGTACTACTACTTCTAGAAATATAATACTTAAACAACTTAGCTAGAAAATTTAATATTCTACTAAAGTAGCTTAAGTAACATAAAGATATCTTTATAAGACTCTATAGAACAATATTAACAAAATGCTACTACTATACTAATTTACTAGAAGAACTACAGAAGAAAAATATTATTCTAGTAGCTACTATCAATAAAACCTTACATAATAATTTTATACAGAAATAAACTTAAAAAACTAAAGTATTTTAGAATAGACTAACGCATCTACTCTTAGATGTAAAGAAAGAGGAGATTTATAAAAAACTCTAGGAAACACGCTAAAAGCATAAGGTATAGAAAGTTAGTTTTAATAGCATGTACTATTAGATAAATCTATATAACCTAGAACACGTAAAGTACTTATAGACTATATATATATATAACAGCTGCACTATATACTACTTAAATAAGTATAGATTAAAATAGTTTCTAAAAAGACTAAAAGAAATATCTTAATATAAGTACTTATAGTACAACTGCCTAAATAACAAATGCGTAGTATATATATTAAACAAATAATATAGCTTATACTTCTATAAATATAATAACTTAGAAAAAACCCTGCAAATATATATAACACAGTAAAAGAATTATAAAAATAGAACCTATATATAAGAGTATTACTAGCCTTTATAGTATAAATGCCTTAATATTAACTATAAGCTATTAGCTTTAGCCTTTTAAGACAACCTTTTAATGTAACCACACATTTTGTAGACACCTTTTTAGTAAAAAAAGATTTATTACTAACAATAAGTATACGGGCTTATGCCCCCTTGTTTAGCATTGCTAGTACGTAGTTAGTATGTCGCATGTTTAGACAGAAACAATGATGCGTAATATCTCTTTAACTAGCCTTCTTAACTAATAACTATTTACTACTAACTATTTACTGCTAACTACAACTTCTATTGTCTTGTTTTTATCTTAGTAGTATTGCAGTTGCAGCGTTTAGTGCCTATTCTTAAATATAAATAAATAATAATAGTATTACTATTTATGTACAGCTCTTTTATTTCTAGAAGTAACTTACAATATTTTTCTACTTATTAGTTTATTTTAACTACTTAATAGCTGTTTTAACACGCCTTTGCTTCTTATATAGCTACTTTTAAGTTTCTTTACTAACGTTGTATTTGCGTAAAAGAAGATTACTAAAATAATATAATTTTACTATACTTAGACTATTAACATGCGCAGTATATATAGTGTACTAGCTAAACTAGCCTTTTATAGTTCTTGTTATAACTTTAACATTTATAATACTAAACGCATTAAAGATGTCTTAACTATAGTTATATTTTAACCTCTATACTAACTTAACTACTATAAGGACTAGTACTACTAGCTCCTTTTTAACTAACAGAAGTAGCTACTTAATAATAGTAAACGCTAGCTTTGTAATCTACTACTATAGCTTCTAGTATAGTAACTTAGTAAAGTTTAACTTTGCAAGTTGTTTGTATACAGTACTATATAGTATAAGAAATTTTAAAAGTAAAAAGTAGTAGGTAGAAAGCTTTTATAAAAAAGTATTATAGGCTTCTACTATAGTAACGTATGTATTTTTACTCTTCTCTTCTATCTTTATTGCAATTTTGTTGCTAGCTATAGGCTAGCAATTGCTGTTAAACACGTTTTAATTAGTGTTGTTTTTTAGTACTTTTAGCAAATTCAACCCTAATTATTGCTTAGTAGTCTAAGCTTTTCTGCTCTAAGTGCTTAGCGCGTAGACCTTATCTACCTACTGTTTAAATCTTATCAACTATACACAATTTTTTTTTTAACTCTTGCGACTAATTAGTAGAGGGTAGCTGCTTTTTACTTTTTTTAGAAACCTTATTTTGACTACAACAACAACTACCACCTTTAACACCTTAAAAATAAATATAAACTATATATAGTTGCTAAGAAGTTTTATTGTTGGAGATTAAGCTACTTAGCTGTTTCTCCACAGGATCCAGGTGCTCAAAATCACACCTGGAATCTACAATCAACCTACGAAAACAAGAGAGCGTTCTTAAGAGAGAACAATATAAATTGCAATAAGTAACTGCATAATGTAAGTCAGTTTAGCACTCTCTTCCTCTAGTCTCTATATTTATTTCTCGTATTCTTATCGTTCTACTTCCGCCTCCTCCTTAATCTCTAAGTTATAAGCCTAGATTAGGCTGCCTCTAAGTCTACTACAAACAAGTAGAAGGCAGAGACCTCTACCTCTAAGTTAATAGTAGAAAAGCCTAGAGTATCTACAACAAATCCTAAGCCTAGAGTTTCTATAAAAGATCTTAAGCTTAGAAAATTAATAAAAGATTACGCAATAGAACAAAAAAATTAAGAAATTTCTATTTACTTATATTGCAAGCACACATAAGAGCTAGTACTATTTAAAGCTAGTTTCTTAGCAAGAGCTAGAGTTACAACACAACAACTTAACAACGCTAGTTAGAGGATCTAACTAGACAAATAATTAATTTGTAGTAAAGAGAATTCTGCTATTAAAGTCTTTTTAGTTTAAGAGTAAACTAAGGTAAACAAGCTAAAAAACTTAATTAAGTTTAAAAGTAAACTAAGGCAAATAAGCCTAAAAACTCTATTAGTTGTTAGGAGTAAGCTAAGGCTACAGGCCAAGAAACTCTAATACGCTAGTAATAGAAGATTAATTTAATTAGCAGCTAAAGTTCTTTATAGTAAGAACAGTAACTGCAGCTGTACTAAGCGTTAAAATATTATCTACTTTGCTAATTATTCTAGACTAAGGCTAGTAGATTAAAATAGCTAATAATAGTCTTTTTAAATTGCCTAAGCTTAAAGGCAGCTCTAACTATAATATTTAAGCACTTAGGATTTAATTAATCCTTGTACAACAAGATTGCAAGGATATTATAATGATTAATCTTAGCAAATTAACTAAAGAGGACTATCTAGACAACTATTAGACGCTTAAAAACTAAGAGGCAAAAGCATTATTAATATTACGTCTTAGCCTTAAAGATAGACCTCTATTACAGTTACAAGATATTGTTAATCCCTATTTTCTTTAGAATTACCTAAAGAAATGGTATTTTTAAAAGGGATTTAGTTCTAATTTTTCAATGTGTAGAGATCTTATCAATACTACACTACATTAATGTTAGAATAATGTAGAAACTTATCTACAGAAGGTTAATAGGCTAGTTTTAAGCCTAGAGACTAGAAATATTAAGTTACCTACTAAATTTGTTATAGCTCTAATACTTAATAATTTAAGTTTAGATTTTAACTTTCTAGTTACTGCGATTACTTAAAGCTTTAGATTAAATGAAACAATTAATCTAGAAGTAATGTGCAGCTAAATATTAGACAAATCTAGACGTCTAAAAGCCTTAAAGAATAGCTCTAATTAGAAGGGCTACAATAATAAACATGATTAATATAGATTAGAGAGGCTATATTAACAAAAGAGCTACAATAGCTCACCAGCTCCTTAATCTTAGGACGTAGAAATGTCCTTATTAATTAAAAATTAAACAACAAAAAGGGTTTAAAAATTATCTATAATTACAGCAAAAAACTAGAACACCTAGAAAAAAAATACTAGATAAAAGATCCTAGCAAAGCTCTCAATAATCAAACTAATTGGAAAAATTAAGTAACTTAGATATCTAATATACTAGATAATTCTAAACATGCTCTTTTAACTATAGTATTAGTAGATTAGAAAATTGCTAATATTAATACTACTAGATCTACAGAAATTATTAAGTGGGTACTAGATAGTAGAGCAAGCGCGCATATTTGCTACAACAAAAATCTATTTTAAAACCTTTATAGTGTAAGCAATACCTATATTAAATAGGGTAATACAGCTATACTACTACTAGCAATTGTAAAAGGAGACATTTATATTACTTTTACTAGCACAAACATATCTGTAGTGCTAAAAGACGTACTCCTAGTACTAGACTTTAAAGTAAATTTACTTAGTCTATACTAAGCTGTTTAGCAAGAAGCTGAATTTCAATTTACTAAGGCTAACAGCCTAATTATTTAATCTAGTAAAATACTAGCCAAAGGGCAGTACACTAGGAAAATTGCTATATTTACTACTATTAGCAGTATTAAAAGCAATCAAGTCTGCGCAGAAATTAATAACTTAGAAGAGATTAATTAAATTAATTAAATAGATTAAATATCTCTTCTACACAGACGCTTTGGCCATATTAGTAAAATAAGCTTAAATAAGCTTAGTAATAATACCTATAGCATAAGATTAGAAATAAAAACTAGCAAAGCTTTTAGCAACTGTGAGATTTGCTTAAAAAGCAAATTTGCTAGCAAGATTAGCAGAGATCTCATTACAACGCCTATAAATAAATTTAGCGATCTTATTTACTGCGACCTAGGAGGACCTATTTGTTACACGGGGTTGGTCTACACTTGTCTAGACTTAGTCTAGGTTAGGGCGAGGCTGATGTATGGGGTAGTCTGTGAGGTATTATAGAAATAATTTTTTAATTAGAAAAAAGGTATTAATATTAACTAAAGGTAAACAATACTAATTCTATAAAAAATAAAATAACTAGTTAACAATTTATGTAAGAGATAAACTATTTAAGTTAACTATAACAAGTATAATAATAAGATTTATTACATCTTTATACCTGTTGCCTTTGTCCTGCTATCTAATACATCTCTTCTAAGAGGAAGGTCTGTAATAGCGCTGCTATCCCTTTATGCACAGCTATTCTAAATAGCTAGCCTTAGCAGAATAGCAATTACGTAATTAGCGCCCTGCGCAGATTATTACCTTCTAGTGTTGTAGCTAGTTAACCTTTAACTCTTACTTATATGTTAAAAAGAGAATCCTTTTTATTACTTATAACATTATCTTTTCTCTTAGGCGTATTATTCTAATACCTTAGAATATTATTTTTTAATACTGTATATTAAACTGCTAGCTATATATTAAGTTTTAGTATGCTTATTATATTATACGCTTGTTTTCCTTTACGCTTTCTTAACTATACTTAAAGTTTTATTTTCTTGCTATTCTTATTTACAGAACTCTACTTCTAAGTGTTATACTTATACTAATTATATAAAAAAGCTAAGCCTAAAGATAGCTTTTTATTATAAGTAGTATAAAGTAAAAAACTTTTACTACTATATAAATACTACAACTAGCTTTTACGCTAGTTATATTTTTATAAAGGCAAAGTATATTTTTTCTATTTCTAAAAAAAAGTAAAAGAAAATTTAGTATAAAAAGTGTAAAAAGCGTTTTAAAGTTGTGTGTCTAAAAGCTTAGTTAGCTTAAAGTAAGCTAGAGCTCCTAAAGACTAAAGCATAAGAGTAATTATTTACTAATTAAAATTTTGCTATTCTAAATCTTTAGAATTGTATAAAGGAGTAAGCTAAAGAGAACTTTACTTTTAGTATAAACTTTTTAATAACTAAACTATTACTACTTAGATTGTTAACTAACTTAGGCTAGTTATAAGCTAATGCTTTTTTCAATTTCTTTTTTAATTACTTTCTTTTCTTTAAAGACCTAGTTTTTTCTTCTTTAGATATTTTTAATAGTACTTAAGTACTTATAACTTACAGTTTATTAAATTTTTCTTTAGTTTTTAAGTATTTTAGCTTTCTAGCTATCTTTACTACTTAACTAAGTATTTTTACTAACAACTAATTTTCTGTAAGTCTTTAATTTCTTTAACTTTATACTTGTTATCTTTAAGCTTTATATTAGTAGCTAGCTTAGTATCTAGAGGTACTCTTTCTAAAAGTTTTTTGTAAAAGATAAAGTAGACACGCATACTTAGTAGTAATTAGAGTTTAAAATTTATATAACTTATTTTTTTTAAAATCTTAAATAGTTCTACTTAGAGGTTATTTAGTCTTCTACTTAGTTGCTTAGTTTTTAAGTTCTGTTGTAATAAGAAAACTTTATTTCTTTTTTTAAAAGTTAATTTTTTAATTTTTTGCTTATAGCTGCTTTAGCTATTATAAAGATTTTATAAGCTATATTTTTACGTAGTTCTTTATATAGCTTTTGCATTAAGTAGGCTTTGTTATCTACGCCTACTATAATACTTTTAATATCCTTTAAATTCTAATAAGCAGCTAGCTTATATTTATAGTTTATATAGTATAGTAAGTGCTTTATAGTTGCTATTTTTATGCTGTTATAGGCTAATTATGTATGCGAGTCGTTCGTATGCGGTACCGTGTGGTGTGGGAAATCCTGAAGGTGAGAAGCAGCAGGCAGGGAGCTTTTATGAAGTATTGCTGTTAAACACGTTTTAATTGGTGTTATTTTTTGGTACCTTCAGCAAATTTTTTGACCCTAATTTCACTTAGTAGTCTAAGCTTTTCTGCTCTAAGCGCTTAGCGCGTGGACCTCATCCACTCACCGTTTAAATTTCGTTAACTACACACAATCTTTTTTTAACTTTTGCGACTAATTAGTAGAGGGCAGCTGCTTTTTACTTTTTTGGAAAACCCATTTTGACGGCTAATTATGCTGTTAGCAAGAGTTTAACTTAGTTGTTTTATAGCTTATTAGTATATATTTTTAGATACTATTCTAGTGTCTAGTTTGTTTGTTTTGTCTAGCTATCTATTTTAGAGTAAAAGCTAGTTAATAGCTTTTTCTTTACGCTTAATTTTACTAGAAATGTGTTCTAATACTTAGACGTAAATAGTTTATTATAATTAGTAATAAACTCTTTAAGTATTTTATACTTTAATACTAGTGCTTTTATAACTTTGTACGCGCAGCTTTCTACTATAATAGCCTTTTTTATAAGTATAAAATTTGCTGCCTTAGTTAATTAATTTATAATTACTAGGATAGTATTGTAAAGTTAAGCTAATTTTAGTTTTAATAATTTTAAAAGCTTTACTATAAAGTTTATTATTAAACTGCTTTATAGTTTTGTTAGTAGCTATAAATGTTATAATAGGCTGTAAAGCTTATATTTTTTAGGCTTATTTTAGTAATAAGCTGAATAGTTGCTTAGAACATCTTGCAACTTTACTTACAAGCGTAGTATTATAAACATTTTAGCTAGTTAATTAACTATTTTTTTAATTACTACATGTTTATATTTTAAAAACTTATATAGTTCTTTAATAAGACTTAATTTTATGTATAAAGGTATATATATTTAGTTTTCTTAAACTATATTTTAATACTCTTGTTTATCTTATAGTAGTTTATTAAAGCAATTTTTCTTAGGCTTAAACTACTAGTTAGCTGCTTTTTACTGCTACTGCTGCTGTAATGTTTCTACCTACTTAGCTACTTTAGCTACCTTAGCTAGTTCTAGCTAGTTATAATATAGACTGCTATCTAGCATTTTCTTAAATATAGTATTATATAGTTTCTTATAACTTTTCTTGCGTAAATTAAATTTCTACTAAAAGTATTTGCTGCTTTGTTAAATATTTTAGCTTAGTGTGTTATTTTAAAGTTAAACTAAGCTAGTAGCTTAGTTTATTAAACTTATTATTAGTTAAGTTTTTTTGTTATTATAAACTTTGCTAAGTTCTAGTAATTAGTAAAAACTTTAATATAGTATAGTAGTTCTAATAAATAGACTTCCTACTATTTAAAAGAACTAACTACTCTTAGTAGCTCCTTATTATAAATATTGTAATTATGTTCTACTCTAGAGAACTTCTTTAAATAGTAGAATACTAGTCTCTATTTCTTATCTAGGCACTGCTATAATAATATAGCTCTAAGTGTATAATTTAACGCGTTCTTCTTAACTTACGTTTTTTATTTTAGGTTGTATATCTCTAGTACAGGTACTTTAAAGAATATTTATTTAATTTTATTAAATGCTTTCTTTCTTATTTTCTTTTAAGTAAAGTTTTTTTTTTTAATAATTTTTAAAAGGGGTGTAGTAATTTTTAAGTAATTTTTAATAAACTTTTAATAGTAGTTAGCAAATTTTAAGAAAAATTATATATCCTTAACTATTTAAGGTATTAGCTATTTTTATATAGCTATAATCTTCTTTAGATTTATCTTTACTCTTTTTATAAATATTATAAAGCCTAGGAATTTTATTCCTTTAATATAGAATTTGCACTTTTTTAGCTGTAGGTACAGCTTATAATTTTTAAGCTTCCTAAGCACTTTCTTAACATGTTCTATATATTCTTTAAGCGTTCTGCTAGAGTATACTAGTACATTGTCTAGGTATACTATAACAAAGATTCTAAGGTATTTATAAAGTATATTGTTAATAACTAATAAAAAGGTTGCTAGTGTATTTGTTAATTTAAAAGGCATAACTGTGTATTTAAATAGTTTATACTTTATTTTAAACACTATTATTTACTTATAACCTTTTTTAATTCTAATTTAGTAAAATTTTTTCTAAACATCAAATTTTGTAAACTACTTAGCTTTTTAAAGTTAATTTATAAGCTCTATTATTAGTAGAAAAAAATGTTAGTTCTTCTACGTTACGCTATTTAACCTTTAAAAGTTAACACATAGTTGCTACTTCCTTTTAGGTTTCTTTATAAATAAAATAAGTAAGGCTATTAGGCCTAATTCTAGTTAGATAAACTCCTTTTTTAGATTCTTTTAGATGTAATATCTTAGCTTAGTATTATGCTTAAGTAATATTAGGTATATTAGTCCTAGGCTTAGCTTAGCTTTATTATCTAGAATAATTTTATAATTCTAATCTTAATAGTTTGCTAGCTTTGTAGCCTTATTCCCTTTAAAGAGTTTTCTAAACTTATTAGTATAATACTTTTTTAGTATTTCTAGTAGTAAAAGTCTTTTTTTTATAGTTGCAACTTACTTTATTTTAATAACTTTTATTTTCTAAAAGTTTTTTATATAAATTCTTTTAATTTTATACAGCAAAATTCTACTATAACTTTTATCTTAAGTTAAGCTCTAATTTGTTAAGTATATTTCTTTACGTACTTTAGCAACTTTATGCATAAGTTTTCTTTTAAGTATTATTTTTATTTGCTAATTAATAGTAGGGTTATAGGCATTTAGCTAGTTATCACTAAATAACATATTTAATTCTCTTAGATTTATAATATTAATATTTATTTAGCACTTTATATCTACTATTTGTAGCTTTGTTAATTTAGTTTCTAACTGTATTATGCTGTCTCTATATTTTATAGGTTTTTCGTTAGCTAGTACTATTAAGATTAGTTCTCTTTTAATTTAGTATAGTATATTATGTTTTTTTACTACTTATAAGGAGATTATTGTTTTTGCAGCCTTACTATTTATAAGCGCCTGTATATTTTAACTATATATAAATATAGTTATAAGCAACTACTTTACTTAATTATTAGTATTTTATACCTTCTTTAAGGTTGTCTTAGGTATGCCCTTACTAGTATAACTTTATCCTTAGCAGTATTCTAGTTTTTTGCCTACTTACTCTTTCTCTTTCTAGAAAAGTAGCCTACACTATACTTAGTGCTATAGTGTATTAAGCAACTATTGTTGTAGCAGAAGCTTTAATAGAAGTTTTAATAAAGTATTTTTTGCCTTAAGGCTTGTTTTCTTAGTTCTAGCTTTTTAGCTTTGTAAATTAGGCAGTCTACTACCTTATAAATATTTAATAATAAGGTAATATAGTAGTAGTTATTTACTTATTATGCTTTCTTAAGTTACTACTAATAGTATTTGCATTTATCCCTGTATTACGTCTATAGAAGTTAGTAGTAGATCTCTACTTTTTTAATTTTATAGAGGTAATACTTGTCTACTAAGTATTTGTCTACCTATAAGTTTAGGTAGTAGCACTAGTCTTAGTCTGCCCTACATTCTTCTTTATTCTTTTTATAGAACTTGCAATTAAGCTTATAGTTATACTAATTTAACTCTTTATATTTTCTAGTACCTTTTACTTCTTTAGCTTTTTAGTCTTTAACTTTAGCTACTAAATTATTAAAGTAAAGTTGTTAGTGTATTACTTAATATCTAACCTCTTTAGCGTTCCTGCTAGTAATTATAATTGTTTTTTAAATTTTACATTTGTTAGTGTAATGCGTTGTTGTTCTATATACCTAATATTAGTTATTAGCTAATTATTTTAGCACAATTTTATTCTTAACTCTTTAATTTATTAGCTTAAGTTTACTTAAAGTAAAAACTTTATTATTTAGTTTCTATTGTAGTATAATCTTATAGCTATTTATTAAGCGTGCTTTTTTGTAGAAGTCTAAGTTACTTAAGTTATTATTTAGTTTTATTTAAACTAGGTATAGCGTTCCTTATTAAATTATCTTAATTTTAATAGCTGCTTGTTTACCTAGTTATTTTTTGTAGTCTTAGGTAAAGTATTTAAGTTTACTATATTAAAAATATGCTTTATTATTATAACGCTTTTAGTATTTTTTTTTAAAAAAGCTATTTTACTTTTTTCTTTAAGTATTTCTATTTTTAGCCTTCTTTTATACTTTGCTAGTTATAATAGCGTTGCTCTCTTTATTATACATACTACGTTATCTTTTTGTATCAGCTAAGCTAGGTTAAAAGTATTTTTTCTAATTATACTATTCCTAGAGCCTATTATTAATGCGCGTAGCTAGCTTAACTAGCGCGTATAGTGTGTTAGGCTTATTATAGTATATAAGGCTATTTTTAATATTCTACTTTAGGCCTACTTTAAATACAATTTAAAGTGCTTTATTATTTTAATTAATTTATACTTATAGCTGCTTAAATTCTATTGCATATGCTAATACTAACGTAGTTTGCTTTAGGCAAGTAATCTTCTTCTTAGCCTAGTTCTTAGCGTCTACTTCTTTAAAAATATTTTTTATTTCTTATTTAAACTTTTTTTAACTTATAAATAAGGCCTATATTTTAGCTTTAATTTTTTTATATTTTGTATTAAGTAGGTAGTTGTTTATATAAAGTTATATCTAGTTAAAAGCTTTATTCTTTATATATATACTTACTATAAAGATTTTTTCTTAATTAGTAAAGACTTTATTGTACTTGTAGTATAGATTAGTGTAAGTAAAAAATATTTATAATTTCTTTTACTTCTTTTTATACTTCTTAAGTAGTGCTATTTTAAGCTTTTTTATAGCAACAGGTTGTTTATTTAAAGTAGCTATTAGCTAACTTAAGAGCTAATTAATTATATCTATTATAAAAGCTACTTACTGTGCCTAAGCATAAGCTTATTACTTAAAATTCTTAATTTCTTATGTTTTTAAGTTATTTTTAGTGTTAGAGTTAAATACGTTAAGTATCTTGTTATTTCTAGACGTTAGTTAGTCTAGTGTAAAAAGTCCTAGACCTTAAGCTATATTGTTTTAAGTAATTTTTTAGAATGCTATTATAAATTTTAATTAAGCAACTTGTTAGTTAAATTATTTACTAAAATTCTATAGTAGTTAAAGTGTTATATAAAGTTAGTCTACACTTATTTAGACTTAGTCTAGGTTAAGGTAAGGCTAATATATAAAGTAGTTTATAAGGTATTGTAAAAATAATTTTAAATAATAAAGAGTTATTAATTTTAACTAAAGGTAAATAATACTAATTTTATAAAAGATAAAATAACTAGGTAATAATTTGTATAAAAGATATACTATTTAAGTTAACTGTAATAAGTATAATAATAAAATTTATTATATCTTTATACCTGTTGCCTCTGTCCTGCCATCCTGTACATCTCTTCTAAGAGGGAGGTTTGTAATGGCGCTGCCATCCCTTTATGCACGGCTATCTTAGATAGCTGATCTTGGCGGGATGGCAATTACGTGATTGGCGCCCCGCGCGGATTATCACCTTCTGGCGTCGTGGCTAGTTGACCTTCAACCCTCGCTCGTACGTTAAGGAGAGAATCCTTCTTGTTACTTGTAACACTATTAAGCCAAAAACTAACAGAGGCTATAGGTACTACATTACCTTTCTAGACTACAAAACTAAATATCTAAAAGTTAATCTTTTTACTTCTAGATTAGAGCTTGTAAATCTAGTTAAAGCCTTTATTTAAAGGGCTAAAGTACAGAATAAAAAGCAGATTAAGCTTATTTAATTAGATAATAAGCTTAATACACTAGATCTGCAAAAGCTCTTAAATAGAATGGGATTTCTATTACAATTTACTCCTCCTTTCAATCTAGAAGGCAAAGGCAGTGCTAAAAGAATGAACAGAACGCTGTTTAACAAGATAAGAGCTCTACTTACAGCAGTGTACTTATATAATAGAACTCTTTATAGTTTTATAAATTACCAAACGCTTTTTAAAGCTAAGTATTGCTATAAACTAAACATTAGCAATATTAGAATCTAGGGATCTCTAGCATACAAAAAGGAGCTAAAAGAATTTCTTAATAAACTTAATTCTAGAGTTAAGCCTTATTATATTACTAGCTACCTTAGCAATAATTTATATCGCCTTATTAATCTTAAATTAAACAAAATTACAACTGCAAAAGACGTTAAGATATTAGAAGAAGTATTTAATAATTAAGTTTTCTCTAATTTAAAATTGTAGTTAGAAAATAATTAAGATCCTAATTAAATTAATTAGAATAAACAAACAAATAATTAGAACACTAAAAATCGTACACAGAAACTCTTAAACTTAATAAGAGTAATAAGAAGAAATCTAATTATTCTAATAAAAAATAGAGCTAAATTATTACAAACAGCTCTTACTATTGAAGCTGCTAGTTTTAAGGACATAATCTTAGAAGATATTTTCTTTACTTCTAAGGATATAAATAATTCTAAAAACTTTTATTAAGTGCTTAAACACAAGGATAAGGAGCACTATTTAGCAGCAACAAAAAAAAACTTAATTAATTATAGAAATATAATAATTAGTTACTAGTACTAAGGCCTGTAGATTAATTAGTTCTAAAAGGTCGTTAGGTTCTAAACAAAAAGTACTAACAAAACAATAACTATATATTTAAAGCACGCTAAGTTGCAAAAGGCTTTTAATGAGAATTTAGCGTTAATTACAAAGAAACTTTTGCTAATACAACAAGGCCTAATTTAATAAGGCTATTAATTGTATTAGCTACTACACTTAACTAGCTAATTAAAAGCTAAAATATTAAACAAGCGTTTCTAAACACTTTAATTAATACAACAATCTATATTAAACAACTAGAAAGTTTTTAAGATTAAAAGTATCCTTAGCATGTCTGCTTACTTAACAAGGCTTTGTATAGTTCAAAACAAGCTAGTAAATAATAGCAAAAACTGTTAGGTAGCTTACTAAGCTAACTACAATTTAAATCTCTATTTATTAATACAGCTAAATATATTAATATCAAACAAAAGATTATAATTGCAACTTACGTAGACGATCTGCTTATATTTAAAGTAAATAAGCAGAAAATAACTTAATTATTTAAGGATCTTTTAAATATATTAGACCTTAAAATTAAAGACTTAGGCAACGTATCTAAGTTTCTAGAAGTACAAGTAATTAGATTAAATTAATTAACCTTTATTACTTAAGAATATTACGCTTAAAGATTACTAGCTAAATATAATAAGCTAGAAATTAAGCCTAGAAAATTACTACTCTAGCAGAATATAAAGCTAAAAACAACAATAAATTAGTTCTCTAATTTATTTATTACTTTTTACTAGGCCTAATATAACATATGCAGTAAATCTGCTATTAAGATTTATAGCTAATCTAAGTACTAAGCATTTTAGCAGCCTAGATTATTTATAAAGCTATATAGCTTAAACTAAAAAAATAGGCTTGCTATATAATTCTGCACAATCTGCACTATTAAAAACAGAGCCTAAGATTAATTTAATAGGCTCTAGTGATGCAGATTGGGGGGGTAATAATAATAAAAGGAGATCTACTTTAGGATAAATATTTCTGCTCTAAATTAACAAATCTTTTAGTGCTATTTCTTAGCTATTAAAGTTGTAACTAACAGTAGCTTTATTAAGCGCAGAGGCTAAGTTTATAGCTTACAAAGAAGCAACTAAACAGAGTATTTATTTATTTTAGTTTCTTAATAAGATAAAGTAGCTATCTAAATTAAATTAACAAAAGCTGCTACAATTTACTCTAATAGCTAAAGCGTAATACAACTGTTAAAAAATCCTGCCTACTATGCTAGAACAAAGCATATCAATATACAATTCTACTTTATACGCAAGAAGGTAGAAGTAGGACAAATTAAGCTAGTATATTAGAATACAAGCTGCCTACTAGCAGATAGTCTTACAAAGGCTACAAGTTCTAATAAAATTAGAGAAGTGCAAATCTAGTTAATATATCTTTAATTACTAGCAAAAACAGCTTCCTAGCTTAATAGGGCGTGTTGGAGATTAAGCTACTTAGCTGTTTCTCTACAGGATCTAGGTGCTCAAAATCACACCTAGAATCTACAATCAACCTACAATTAATTGATTACTAGAAGCTATTACGCTACTAGTACGACTTATCGTTGTTATTAATTGATCTACAGCAACTACGCAATCTATTACGCGAGATTACATAAGATTGCGAGATATTGTATTATCTACTACGCAAGCTATTGCGTAAGTATAGATCTTTCTAGAATGCAAGTAACAAGTATATATACACTGTAGTTTGGCTTGTAGTTAAAAAAACAAGAGAGCGTTCTTAAGAGAGAACAATATAAATTGCAATAAGTAACTGCATAATATAATTCAGTTTAGCACTCTCTTCCTCTAGTCTCTATATTTATTTCTCGTATTCTTATCGTTCTACTTCCGCCTCATCCTCAATCTCTAAGTTATAAGCCTAGATTAGGCTGCCTCTGAGTCTACTACAAACAAGTAGAAGGCAGAGACCTCTACCTCTAAGTTGATAGTAGAACAATTTATAAACTTAGCATATAGTTTTTTTTAGACAAATGCCTAAAACACTTAGAACTACTAAGAAGATTAATATAATAAATCTCTTAAGTCTTTTTAAGCTACTAGGAAAGCTTAATAGATATTAAATAATAGTATTAGTAAATTCTAGCTCTTAAGTTAACTTTGTTTCTTCTTAAGCAGTATAAGTAGCAGGCCTATAAATACTAAAAAAATAAAAACCTTACTTATTATAAGTAGCTAATAATTAGCTTATGCTAGGCAAAACAACTGTTACACACAAATGTAAAAATGTAACACTTAGTATTTAAAAATATAAAAAAAAGTTATACTTAGACGTTGTTAGATTAGCTACCTACAACATTATATTAAAAATTTCTTAGTTATAAAAATATAATCTATAGATTAACTAAAAGTTAAAGAAGTTTTTATTTAAGTGCTGTAAACTAAATATAATCAAAAGCTAGCCAACATAGTTAACAACTATAATAGTAAATAAGAAAAAAATGTATAATATTACTAAAAGATAGTAAACTTTAACTGAGAACGGCCTTACAACATAAAAGTTTAACATAATAAATACTAGCAGAGTACTTCTAATTTATAAAGTTAGAGTTTTATAGTAATACGTAACTTAAAATATTTTAAAAAGTTATTAAAAACTTTAGTACTTTCTTATAAAAGTAGTAAATAGTAAAGCTTTACTACAATACTAACTTTAAAACTAAAAAATTATTTTAAAAAAAGAGAAAACTCTACTCTATAAGCTAATTAATAGATTATTAAAGGTAAAACTTAAAGAACTACGAACTAAGCTAAATAAAAATTTTAGAAAAAGAAATATTGTACTTTTAATATTGCTAGTAAGATTTCTTATACTTTTTATACCAAAGAAGAATAGGCTACTAAGAATATGCGTTAACTACTAGAAACTTAACAATATTTTAGTAAAAAATTAATACTTACTATTAAATATTATAAAGCTTTAAAATTAATTATTTTATGCTAAAGTTCTTATAGCATGAAGCTTCTAAGATTAATACTACCTTATTAGAATAAAGAATAGTGAAAAATAGAATACAGCGTTCTAAATATAATACAGACACTATTAATATACTATTATGCTATTTTAGCTTATATATGCCTTAGTAGTACTATAAAAACTTATTAATAATATATTAAAAGCACATTTAAATATCTTTATTATAGTATACTTAAATAACATCTTTATCTACTCTAAGAACTTAAGAGATTATATAGAATATATCTATATAGTACTAAGGTGCCTAAATTAGTTTAACCTTTAACTTAAACTCAAGAAATACAAATTTTATAAAAATAAAGTTGCTTTTCTTAAATATATAGTAGGAGTATAAGAATTATAAATAAGTAAGAAAAGATATAAGTAGTTAAAGAATAGCGACAACTAACAATAGAAATAAAAATATAATTATTTTTTAAATTTTTAAACTTTAACTAATACTTTATTAAGAACTACTCTAAAATTACTATCCTAGTAATAAGACTTACAAGAAAGGAAATACCTTTTAGGTAAAATAAATAAGTAAAAAACGCCTTTTAAATGCTTAAAAAAGTAAAAATAGAACTACTAAACTTTTACATATTCTAAGTAAAATAACTATTATACTTTAAAACTAACTTATTAGACTTTGTACTAGATGGCTGCCCTAGTTAGCTATATAAAAGTAAATAGCACTTTATTGCGTACTATTTACAAAAATTCTCTAGACTAGCAAAATAATATAATGTTTATAACAAGGAGCTACTAGCTATTATTACGTGCTTATAGCATTAGAGAGTATCCGCAGAAAGCTGCTTAGAACTTATAATATTTATAAATTATAAGAACTTAGTTAACTTTATAACTACTAAAGTACTTAACTAATAATAAGTGTCACGGAGGGTTGTGTAATAGCTGGTTCCGCTAAGTTCGCTTATCATTAGCTTCCCTATAGGTAATTGTGCTTATAAGCTGCTCTTTACTTGTAAGGGGACCTGCAGGTATTATTACTTAAAATATACACACATTATTATTTTAGAGCTATTTCTTACTATCTTCTGTAGTGTGAAGCAAGTATTATTGCCTAAAGCCACCTCTTACAGAATAATACCTCCCCTACAGGCTAATAGTCTAGAGATAGCTCACTTAACGCAATCTAACACTTAAGGCAATTAAAGAAGCTAGAGCCCTACTATATTTAGACATTCTAACTCTCTTTAAACTCTATTAAGGCCTGCTATACTTAAGGAGCTTAAAGAGCGCATCTAAAGTGCAGTAGTAGTGCTTAAGGAGCGCATTAATGCTGTAGAAAAATATCGCAATAAACTTTAATTTTTATAATAATTATAAAAGTTAGAAGAAAAAGTAGCATAACTAGAAGAGGTTATATAAGAAGAATTTTAAATATACTAATAGTACTAACTATATTATTCTGCGTATAGAACGTATTTAAAGCGCTACGTACAACATATATGCAACATATATTAAAACTTAAAAACTTAGCTAAATACTAAAGTAAAACTTTTAAAAAATATTATTAATTTATTTATTTTTGTAAAGTAGCATTTTAGTTACTATTATAAGAATTTAAGAAAAATAATTATAAAGTAATTTAAGTAATATAGGATTTTAGAGTAGACTTTTAAGAGCTTTAGTATACTTATTATAAGCGTTTTTTTAAAGTAAAAAAAAAGTGCTAACTTAAAACTACTTTAAATAATATATACTTAACTTACTTTTAAAATTTATTAACTACAGACTTAAAGCAGTAATTGTGCATATATATGCTATGCAGTAAAAAGACTAAACTATTTAATTATTTATAACTTATTTTAATGTTCTTAAAAATTAACTCTTAATATATACTAAAGTATAAAGAGTCTAGCACTTATTTGCAAAACTAAGGCCTAAACTATAGTATATTATTACTAACTACTATTAAATTTCTATAACTAAAGAATACTTTATTATACTTAAACTTACTTCTAAATAAAATTTGCGCAAAGCACCTATTACGTATAATTAGTATAACTAAAATACTTTTATAAAAAAAAGAACAAAACACTTTCTTATAGCTATTATACTAGACGCACATAAGAAATGTAAGAATAGTAATAATATTATATACTTTAAGTGCTAGAAGAAAGGACACTCTACTAATAAGTACTAGAGCAGCAACTCTAATAAGTACTCAGTTAATATAAACTAAATAAAAAAAGATTAAGCCTTGCTATAAACTTAAAGTTAGTAAGGCACATGCTAATAAATATTTTACTAAAAATATAGCGCGTGTGCTACGCACGTTTAGTAACTATAGTAAAAAAAAACTTAAAATTATATTAAACTTATAAGTAGATATTAGCTTTATTATAAAAAAAATAGCTGTAAAAATAAATCTAAAACCTATTAAGGATATAAAACTTCTCTACCTAAGTCAAATTAGACTTTAAAAGTAGAATATATATGCAGTGTATAAGCTCTAGTTGCGCTTAATAGATAATAATAGTATAAAGCGTAGTATAAAAGTTAGTGCGTATAGAGTAGATAAAGAAGGCGCACTACTATTACTTAGTAACTTCTTCTTAAGCTAGGAGTGTATTTATATTAACTATAGACGACAGATATAGTGTTAGAGATTGTGAAGATCGTCCGTAGATAATCTGTGTTAGTTCTCTTAGAATAGGTAAGTACAATAGACGAGGGTTGTACTAGCATAATTAGTAGATTAATATAATAGTACAGAGTTGTATTAGCACGTTTAGTAGAATAATATAATAACACGAAAAGGTTACGAATTAGATAATCTTTAGATTGTACTTAAAGTTAAACACAATAAACTATAAAAGTTTATTGCCTATGCTATATATATAAGAGAGTGTTATGTTGTCCTATACGTCCTATGTTGTCCTATAAGTAAGACATTATAGGACTTTATAGTACATTATAAGAAGCACGTGGCCTATCCTATAAAGGATCTCCGCCAAGACCGTAGGATCACGTGCTAGCTGCGAGGTAGCGTTATCTATTAGTGCACAAAAGTCTGCCCTTTGTCTAGATTGCCTAAGGTCTCTTCCTGCTACTATCTTTCCTACATAGTTAGTGTGTTCCCTCTTTTTAAGTTTATAATACTATCTTCTCCTTCTCTTATTTATGTCTTTATAAACTGGCCTAATAGTTTCTTATAGTACTGCCTATTATTACACTACTAGTAATTATATAAATAAAACTAGTTAACTTGTTATAGTTGCTTGTTAATATTGCGCAAAAAACAATTTAGAGTATTGCATATTATTATTAAAAAAAAATTGTAGAAATTGCTATTGTAATAGTATAAAGAAATGTGTTTTAGTAAAAGTTCCCTTGCTAGATTATTCTAAGTTAGACTAGAAGCTAGCTTACTTAGAACAACAAGAGTCTAAGGCTAATACAGCAAAGTTAGCAGCGCTAGAGGCACTCTTAGCGGCGCGTACAAAGAAAGATTAGCTTTATAAATAGCGTAAAGTGTTAGCACGTTATAAGCAAGAATAAATAAATAAGTTAAAAAAGTTTATTAAAGAGATTAAAGCTTTAAAGGCTATAAAAAATATTAACTATAAAGTTAGTGTTCTTAAAAGTAGTCTAATGCCTAGTACTTTAGCGTTAGATTAGAGCACTTTTTCTCTAACTTATTAAGAAAGTAATTCTATTTTTAATATCTTCTTTGTTAAGTCGCATAGTACTGCGCAAGTAGCTAGCAGCAGTTTGTATAGTTTATATCTAGTTCCTATATATTATTACTTTTTAAGTATACTAACTATTTAACTAGGTATTTGTTGCTATTGTTTTCTGTTTAATATATAATAATCTTTTTAACTTTAAATTTGTTTTCTTCTTCTGTTTTATAGTAGAAGGTTTTCTGTAATAGCGTTTTTAAGTCTGCTAGTTCTAACATATTAATATAGAATCTTAAGTAGATTTTTGCATTTAGTAGAAAGTTAAGTGTATACGTAACTAGTCTCTTCTAGTCTAGAATTAAAAATAGTCTAACCTTAACGTTATTAAGTCTTTTATTAGGTTGTTTAGTGCGAAGATTCTTTATAAGCAAATATACTTTATCCCTCTTTTTTAGCTAAGGTGCTATTTTTTGTTTCTAGTTAATATATAAAATGCTTTAGCGTTAAGCTTTTTTAAGTATTGTTTTAAGTAACTTATATACTATTTTAAGCTTATTAGCTGTTATAATAGCTACTTCTATTTTTTAGCTTAAAAATGTACATGTAAAGAGATTTAAGTGTCTCTTATAGTTTATATAAAATAGTATCTGTTCTATAGACTTTAGTATATTATTATTGTATGCTATTTGTGCTATAGGTAGTAACAATACCTAATTGTTTTATTGTTAATTAACATATATTCAAAAATAGGCTTTTATTGTGTAATTTGTTTATTCTATTTATTTATTTATTTATAGGTAATAGGCTGTTAATAGCTTTTGTTTTGTTCTAATTGCGGCTAATAGTGTTGTCTAAAAGTTAGAAATAAAGAGCTTATCTCTATTACTAATAATTAACTTTAGTATGCTGTAATGTTTAATAATTTAGTTATTAATAATGTGTGCTAGCTATACTACTGTAAAATTATTCTTAAAGGTAATATACTTTACTTGTTTTATAAATTAATTAACTACTATAAGAATTGCGTTATAAGATACTTTAGTAATAAGGTCTTTTAATTCTAGTAGGCCTGTAACAAAGTCTATAGAGATGTCTAACTATAGTGCGTTAGGTAGCTCTATTGCTTACATTTCTTTATAGAGTGCGTAGGTGCTGTGTTTATTCTTCTAACAGTCTACGCACTTAGCAATAAAGGAGGTAACTTTGTCCTTTATTTCTAGAAACTTGTAATTTCTTTTAATAAGTTCTGTAGTTTAAGTAATGCTAAAATAACTATGTACAAAGTTGTTATAATATTATTTAATAATTGCCTTCTATAATTCTTTTAGTACGTTAGGTGTAATTTGTAGGACTGCATTTAGCGTTTTTGCTAGTTCTAATAATTTATCTTTATTAATCTTAAGTATTATAGTATTAATAATTTTCTTTGTTTCTACAATATTGTGTTGTTAGCTAAGAGCATCTGCTCTGCTGTTGTCCCTTCTAAGTATGTATATAATTTTAAACTTATATTGTCTAAGTAATTCTAACTATCTTACTTATTGTTAGTTAAGTACTTTAGTAGTTGTAAAGTTAACTAAGTTCTTGTTACGTATACTCTTTAATGTTATAAGCATCTAACTAGGGCAGCCTTCTAGTACAGAGTCTAATAAGTTAGTTTTAAAGTATAATAGTTATTTTACTTAGAATATTTAGAAGTATAGTAGTTCTATGCTTACTTTCTTAAGCGTCTAAAAGGCGTTTTTTACTTTTTTACTTTACTTAAAGAATATTTTCTTCCTTATAAGTCTTGTTAACAGGATAGTAATTTTAAAGTAGTCTTAAATAAACTATTAATTAAAGTTTAAAAATTTAAGAAATAATTATATTTCCTTAACTATTGTTAGGTATAGCTATTTTTTAACTACTTATATTTTTTTTTTACTTATTTGTACTCTTTGTGCTTCTACTATGTATTTAAGAAAAGTAACTTTATTTTTATAAAACTTATATTTCTTTAGTTTAAGCTAGAGGTTAAACTAATTTAGGCACTTTAGTACTGTACAAACATGTTTTATATAATCTTTTAAGTTCTTAGAGTAGATAAGGATGTTACTTAGGTATACTATAATAAAGATATCTAAATATACTTTTAATATATTGTTAATAAGTTCTTAAAATGTTGCTAGGGTGTTTATAAGCTTAAATAGTATAATAGTATATTTATAGTGTTTATATTATGTTTAGAACGCTGTCTTCTATTTTTTACTTTTCTTTATTTTAATAAAGTAGTATTTATCTTAAAGGTCTAATACTATAAAGACTTTAGCGCGAGATAATTAATTCTAAAGCTTTATAATATTTAGTAATAGGTATTAATTCTTTAATATAATATTGTTAAGTTTCTAGTAGTTAACGCATATTTTTAGTAGCCTATTCTTTTTTAGTACAAAGAGTATAAGAAATTCTACTAGTAATATTAAAGGTTTAATATATTTTTTTCTTAAATTCTTATCTAGCTTAGTCCTTAGTTCTTTAAGTTTTATCTCTAATAGTTAATAAATTAGCTTAAAGGGTAGAGTTTTCCCTTCTTCTAGGACAATCTTATAGTCCTAAGGTTAGTGTCTTAGTAAGGCTTTGCTATCTACTACTTCTATAAAAAGAAGCTAAAATTTTTTATACTTTTTTAAGATTTTTAGAGTTATGCGTTATTTTAAAACTCTAACTTTATAACTTAGAAGTACTTTACTAGTATTTATTAAGTTAAATCCTTATGTTGTAAGGCTGTTTTTAGTTAAAGTTTACTGTCCTTTAGTAATATTATAAATTTTCTTCTTATTTACTATTATAGTTATTAGATGCGTAGGCTAGCTTATAGTTACGTCTAATCTACAGCACTTAAATAAGAACTTTTTTAACTTTTAGTTAATTTACAAGTTGTATTCTTATAACTAAGAAATTTCTAATATAATGTTATAAGTAGCTAATTTAAAAATATCTAAGTCTAATTTTTTCTTGTGTTTCTAGATGCTAAGCTTTACTTTATTAACTTTGTGCGTAATAGTTGTCTCGCCTAGTATAGGCTAACTGTTTATAATATATAGTAGGTAGAGTTCTTGTTTTTTTAGTATTTATAGGCCTACTACTTACACTGCTTAAAAAGAAATAAAGTTAGCTTAAGAGCTAAAATTTACTAATACTATTATTTAATGTTTGTTAAGCTTTACTAGTAGCTTAAAGAGGCTTAAGAGGTTAATTGCGTTTATTGCTCTAGCAGTTCTAGGTGTTTAGGGCGTTTGTCTAAAAAAGACTATGTACTAAATTTATAGAACTTTTTAGCAACTATGTATAGTTTATATTTAATATTAAGGTATATATGCTATAAGGGCTAGTTGTACTTCTATGCATAAGTTTTGTTTTTATAATCTTTTTACTGCGTTATATGTATTTGTAAAGTCTTTTCTAGATTATTATATTTATAAAAGTATAAGCTATATTGTTTGTTTTATAAATATACTGCGCATTTATTATTTAGGTAGTTGTACTATAAGTACTTGCATTAAGGCATTTTTTTTAGTTTCTTTAAAAACTATTTTAATTTGTACTTGTCTAAGTAGTGTATAGTGCAGCTATTATATATATATATAGTCTATAAGTACTTTACGTATTCTAGGTTATATAGATCTATCTAATAGTATATGCTATTATAGTTAACTTTTTATATCTTTTGCTTTTAGCGTGTTGCCTAGAGTTTTTTGTAAATTTTTTTTTTTTTAATCTAAGAGTTAATGCGTTAGTTTATTCTAGAATGCCTTAGTATCTTAGGTTTATTTTTATACAAAGTTATCATGTAAGGCTATATTAATAGTAGTTACTAGAATAATCTCTTTTTTCTGCAGTTTTTCTAGTAAATTAGTATACTAGTAGTATTTTATTAATATTTTTTTGTAGAGTTTTGTAAAGATTTCTTTAAATTATTTAAGCTACTTTAGTAAAATATTAATTTTCTTAGCTAGGTTGTTTAAGTATTGCGTTTTTAAGGGTAGTAATACCTAGGTATTAATGTTTTGCCTGTCTAGTGTAGTATAGTACTTCTATATAGCTAGTAGTATATTTTCCTAGTTGTAGGCTATTAGTTCTTTCTATGTAACTAGTGTAGAAGGCTAGTAAGTTTCTTAGAACCTAGCTATCTTTCTATGCTTAGTTTAGTTAGTAGGGGTTGCTTTTATTCTTTTGTTAAGTATTATCTTAGAGACGTTATTGTCTAAGGCTTTCTCTAAAGTAATTATAAGAAGGTTATCTAAACTATTAATATTTGCCTAGTCCTATCCCTAGACTATAATAGTAAGTTAGGTAATAACATTTTATTCTTTCTCTAGATTGTTGCTAAGTACTATATAGTAAAAGATATTTAACTGTTGTATTACTTTGCTTTAGCTCTAGTAGTCTTGCTTTATGTAACTTTCTTTGCTATATATATAGTAAGTAATTCTTTTCTTACTACTTTTATTGTTCTAAAACTTATTTTTCTTAAGTCTTTTATTAAGATTATTAAGGTATATAGGCTTGTAGCTATTAGTTGCATAGTATTCTAGAACTCTAGGAGTATAGTTTTGTTGTTAACCTTAGTTAGAGTATAAATGTTAGAATTTCTAATAGAGTTAAGCGTCTATAGCTCTAGGTATACAATTTCTTTATGTAAACAGTTGTTTTTTTAACTTTAGCTTATAGAAGTTGTTGTCTACTTAAATAGCTTTAGCTATAAGTTTGTTAAGTGTGTTAAGAGTAGCTCTGCTTTACATAAGTTCTACTTATACTGCTAGTTTAAGACTTTGTTAGTACATCTACATTAAAGCGTTGTTATTTTATTTAATAACTATTTAGTACTGCTAAAACTTTATTATATAGTTAGCTGCAGAGCGCGTTTGTTGTAACTTTTAAATTTTTTATTCTACTACTATAGATTTTTTAAAGGGTAAAAATACTTTTTTTATTTCTATTTTAAAGTTATTTTAATTTTTAACAAGTGCCTTATTAATATTGTTGTTAATAGTAATATTTATGTATTAATAAAGAATAAAGTTAGCCTATTTTTTAGCAGCTTTTTATAAAAATGTTAAGGCCTATATAACTGCGTTGTCGTTGTTAATTTTAGTCTCTTTAATATAGAAGTATTTGTTAACTTAGAGTAGCTATTTTTTAAGCTTATTATAATTACTATAGTAGGTGTTAGGCTTATTAGCTTGTATAGTTGTTTCTATAGTTAGGATGTTAGTAGGGGTATCTATTGCGGTATTACTTATCTTAAGGGTGTTTAAAGTATAAAGATTATCTGTAGATAATCTATGTTAGTTCTCTTAGAATAAGTAAGTACAATAGACAAAGGTTGTACTAGCATAATTAGTAAATTAATATAATAGTATAGAGTTATGTTAGCACGTTTAGTAGAACAATGTAATAACATAAAAAAGTTAAGAATTAGGTAATCTTTAGATTGCACTTAAAGTTAAACATAATAAACTATAAGAGTTTATTGCCTATGCTATATACATAAGAGAGTATTATGTTGTCTTATACGTCCTACGTTGTTCTATAAGTAAGACATCGTGGGACTCTATAGTACATTATAGGAAGCACGTGGCCTATCCTATAGAGGATCTCCACTAAGACTGTAGGATCACGTGCTAGCTGCGAGGTGGCGTTATCTATTAGTGCACAAAGGTCTGCCCTTTGTCTAGGTTGCCTAGGGTCTCTTCCTGCTACTATCCTTCCTACACGAACGGTAAGTGGATAAGGTCCACGCGCTAAGCGCTTAGAGCAGAAAAGCTTAGACCACCGAGCGAAATTAGGGTTAAAAAATTTGCTAAAGGTACTAAAAAACGACACTAATTGAAACGTGTTCAACGGCGATTGCTAGCCTATGGCTAGCAACAAGATTGCGATGGAGGTGGAGGAGGAACTTAGTAGCTACTAAGGTATTTTTAAAGGACGTAAAACTTATAAACTTAAAAACTTACTTTCTAGGAGTACTTTAAAGTAATAGCGTGAGTATTAAACTAAAAGTACACCCACTAAATGTACTAATATTGTCTAAGAATTAAAGTAGGAGATAAGTAGAAGACTGCTTTTAAGATATAATATAAATATTTTAAATATATTATTATGCTTTTTAGGCTTACCAATGCCCTAGCAAGTTTTTAAGCCTATATTAATAAGGCTTTAAGAGGGTACTTAGATTATATATGCGTAGTTTATTTAGATAATATCTTTATTTACACCTATAATAATAATATTGCGCTATACTAGCATGCTGTACACGCTGTACTTGCCTTTTTACAAAAAGTAGAGTTATACATAAATTTTAAAAAATATATATTTACTTTAAGTAAAGTTTATTATCTAAAATTTATTGTTATAAGAAGCAGTATTTGCGTAGATCTAGCGCGCGTTGCTACTATTAAGTAGTAGCTTACACCTCCTAGTATTAAGAAGCTGCAGTTCTTTCTAGGATTTGTAATATTTTATTAGTGTTTTATTAAGAACTATACTATAGAAATAGCACCTTTTATAGATATTCTAAAAGAGAAATAGGTGTTTTACTAGAACAAAGATACATATGCTGCCTTTATAAGGCTAAACTAACGCTTTATATATACGCTTATTTTGTGTTACTTTTAAAAAATACGTGTAATTTATATTAAAATAAATACTTTTACTTTTACTATTTTAAGTATATTGTGCTAACTATTTAAGAATAAAAAGTAGTATCTTGTTACGTTTACTTACAAAGTTTATAAAATGCTAATCTTAACTATAAAGTATATAACTTTAAATTCTTAGCTATTATATAAAGGTTTAAAAAATAGTAATACTATTTAGAAGGTACTTAACATACTATTTAGGTGTTAATAAATTATAATAATCTGCGCTCTATACGGGCTATATAAAAGCTAAACTAGCGTTAAGCACGCTAGGCTCTATATTTAGGGGCTTTTAATTTTAAAGTTAAGTACTGCCTAGGGTATATAAACCCTGCGGATAGACTATTAAGAAGAGTAGATTATAAATAGAAGAACTTATTATTAACTTAACTGTTGCCTATACTATAGAATAAGCTTTTAGCAAAGGTAGAGCATAGTAAAATAAAAAGTTTTATAACTTAGTATAGCTAGGAAAGTGCATGTAAGATGCATGTAGCTAATATTTATAGAATAGAAGGTATTTGTACTACTAGTGCTATAGAGTGTACACTATGCGTACTACGTTTACTAGCTAAAGTATTAGTTAGTAGTAAACTTGTAATAGTAGAGTTAAAAGCTTTAATAAATAAACTGCGCTAGTTATAATAAAAGAATGCTTTTGCCTAGCAGTAGGTTGTAAACTCTATGTAAGCAGTACGCACTTAAAATAGCAGCAGCGCGTAAGTATAGCATGTTAATAATAAAGAAGTTTTAAGATATAAAAATAAAATTTATGTTTTACTAAAATAAGCTATTAAGTAGGAGATTTTATAATAGAATTATAATATGTATATAGCAAGTTATTTTAGCGCACGTAAGACGCATATGCTTATAAGTAGGTTATATTATTTGCTAGAGCTAAGCTATAATGTTTAGGATTACATAAAGACCTGTGTAGTATACTAAAAAAGCAAGGCTTTAAGACATAGTAAATATAGTTAGTTATTACTATTACTAGTTTTAAATAAAATTTTTAAAAAGTAAGCCCTAATTTTATTATAAAGCTTTTACTAGTAAAAATTAATTTAAGTTGCGTATTAAATGCAATTTTTATAATTGTTTATTAATTTTTAAAGATAGCAATCTGAATAATTGTATTGAAAATATAAGATATAAAATAGTTTGCAGAATCTTACTTTAAATATATTATTTTAAAATATAGAATTTAAATTGCATTATGTCTAATTATAGTTTAATTTTTACTTTCGCATTTTAGATAGAAATATACTACTAATTATAAGTTAAGTATAGGCTAAGCACAGCTTTCTACTTATAGATAGATAGGCAAACTAAACGCTTAAACTAGATAATAAAGTAATACCTAAAGACCTTTACCTTAGAAAAATAGAATAATTAGGTGTTACTTCTGCTAGTAGCATAATTCGCGTACAGCAACTCTATTTATAAATTAATAAAAATAACACTTTTTTACGCAGTATCTAGTAAGTTTTTATTACTTCCTTTACTTTCTAAGGATAGTAGGCTAGAAAAGAAGGTACTAGACGCTGTAAATAGAGTGCAGCGTATGTACAGCGCACATATAATAGTAAAAGAATACTTTTTAGTAGTATTAGAATATTAATACTAATACTATGATAAAAAAAATATAAACTAAAAATTTTCTACTAAAAAAACTTAGTTTGCTTTAGTATAAAGAACGTTAGCTTAGCTTACTAATAAAGTAAGAAGCTTTCTAGCAAGTTTATAAAACTATTTTAAGTATAAAAAGTAGTTAAAACGTAGGCTTACTAATTATAACTACTACTTTACTATTATATTAATAATATTTTTTACATTTCTTTACTAGAATAATAAAAATTACGTGGTAGTTAAGAAAATAATACTTAAGTACTAGAAATTAGCCTTAAAAGTAAAGAGATCTAGGAAGTTAAAAAAATGTTAAAAAAATAATTAAAAATAGCTAGCTAGAGTATTAGTTACAGTAAAAAGGTTACAATAAATTATAAAATACCTAGACTTTAGCATTCTAGTTTAAAAATATAAAATAACTAATGAAAAAACATAAGTATTAATAAAGATTATTATATTTTAAGTGTACTAAAGAAGTATACTAAACATCATCGCTGCGCCTTTAGGGCGCAAAAATTAGGTATTTAAATAAAATAAACTTATAAGCATAAGAATTAACTACTTCTACTTATTATTATAAATGTCTTTACTACTACTACTTATTTTATTATTACTACTACTTCTAGCACTACTGTTATAAGCGCTACCTGCGCCTAGACTGTGCCTAAGTAGTAGCTTATTATTATTACTTAAGCTCTTATTATTGTTATTATTATTACTAGTAGGACTAGTAATCCCAGCTATTTATTTATTTTTAAGGTGTTAAAGGTGGTGGTTGTTGTTGTAGTTAAAATGGGGTTTCTAAAAAAAGTAAAAAGCAGCTACCCTCTACCGGAGCAGAAAAGCTTAGACTACTAAGCAAAAATTAAGGTTAAAAAAATTTGCTAAAAGTACTAAAAAATAATACTAATTAAAACGTGTTTAACAGCAATTACTAGCCTATAGCTAGCAACAAGATTGCGATAGAGATAGAAGAGGAGGGTAAGGACACATACGTTACTGCAGCAGGAGCTTATAATACTTTTTTATAAAAGCTCTCTGCCTGCTGCTTTTTACTTTTAGGGTTTATTACACTACATAGTACAGTATACAAATAACTTGCATACAAATAATATAATGCTTAGACTATTTTTCTTCTTTTTTAACACAAAGACTAATAGCTTACATTAAGTAAAGTTAGACTTTACTAAGTTACTATACTAGAAGCTATAGTAGTAGATTACAAAGGCGTTTACTGTTGTTAAGCGGCTACTTCTGTTGGTTAAAAAGGAGCTGGTGGCAATAGTCCCTGTGGTAGTCAAGTTGGTGCAGAGGTTAGAATGTGACTGTAGTTAAGACATCTTCGATGCGTCTGGTGTTATAGATGTTGAGGTCACAACAAGGACTGTGAAAGGCTGGTTCGGCTAATCCTAGCTATATAACTAGCAATTAACTTAAAAGCAGCTGCTATATAGTATTACTTTACTAAAATTAAACTTAAAAAATAAAGTAAGAATATTAGTACTTAAGAAAAAAACTTCTAAAAAAGTACTAGTGTACGCAGTAACACAGTAGCAGTTAGATAGCTTAAAATTAAATTAGCGCTAGCAGCGCGTAAGCTTAACGCTAGTATAATAATTGTAGAGTTAGTTTTTAGAATAGTAGCATTAGTAACTGTAGTATTAAAATAAGTGTAAAGTTAATATAAATAATTTAAATATTTATTAAGCGCCTTTAAAACTTGTTTAAATTAGCTAAAGCGCAGTTAATAAGATAAAAAACTTACTTTAGTATAACTACTATAGTTGCTCTTAGCATAATAGTTGTAATAATAATACCTAGTCTTTTTAAAAAAAAAATTTACTTAGTAATATTTTATGTGCAGCGCAGGCAGGTTATATAAAAAGTAATAAAATTAATAGCTTTTTTAAGTATACTAAAATTATATAGCTAAGCATCTTATAAGTAAGACTTTTTAATATACTTAGGATTTAAATAGTAGACTATAATAAAAATGAAAGCTTATTATTATATAGCTAGGTAAGTGCGCTAAAGTTGCGTGTTAAGTAAGTTAAGTAAGACAAGAATTATAAAAAATATACTAGAAAATGTTTTTATTATTATAGTATAAATTATTTTGCATAAACTACTTACAATAATTATATACTTTTACTTTTACTTTTAAAATTTATCAAGAAATAATTAATAAAATCTAAAGGTTACTATAATAACAATATAAAATCTAAAACTTTAGAGCTTACTACGCGTCTAATTTACGGGTAACACGCGTCTTAAGCGCACTTAAGTTATATAAAGAACACGTTTTTATGTTGCCTATATATACAAATTAAAGTTTTAGATTAAAGGGCTGCTAGGACGTTAGCCTAGAGGGGGAGGTTCTGTTATAGAGGGTTGTGTAATAGCTGGTTCTGCTAAGTTTGCTTATTATTAGCTTCCCTACAGGTAATTATGCTTATAAGCTGCTCTTTACCTGCGAGGGGACCTGCAGGTATTATTGCTTAAAATATACACACGTTATTATTTTAGAGCTATCTCTTACTGTCTTCTGTGGTGTAAAGCAAGTACTGTTGCCTGAAGCTACCCCTTACAGATAGTTAGAATTACTTAAACAATATAATTTTAAGATTATATATACACTAGAAAAAAATAATAGTAGAGTAGACGCTTTTAGCTAACAACATAATATTGTAGAAACTAAAAAAATTATTAATACTGCAATACTTAAGATTAATGAAACTAAATTATTAGAACTAATAAAAATTTTAAATATAATTTTACAAATAATATACAACATACTAGAGAGATTGTAAAAAGCAATTATTAAGTAATACTATAATAACTTTGTACATAGTTACCTTAGTATTACTTAAACTATAACACTTATTAAGAGAAATTATAATTTTTGAGGAATAAAGAACTAAATTACTTTTTTTATTACTAAATGCGCAAACTATTAGAAGAACAAGTACAGTACCTACAAACCTTATAAAGAAATATAAGTAATAAATTTACTTAACGCACTATAGTTAGATATCTCTATAAATTTTGTTATAAGACTACTAGTTTTAAAAGACTTTATCTCTAAAGTACTTTATAACATAATTCTTGTAGTAGTTAATTAATTTATAAAATAAGCAGAGTAAATTACCTTTAAAAAGGATTCTACAGTAGTACAGCTAGCATATATTATTAATTATTAAAAACATTAAACACTTTAGCATACTAAAGTTAGTTATTAGTAACAAAGATAAGCTTTTTACTATTAACTTTTAGACAACATTATTGGCTGTAATATAAATAAAATAGAAACTATTTATAACATACTATCTGCAAATAGACAGATAAATAGAGTAAATAAACTATATAATAAAAGCTTATTCTAGAATATATGTTAATTAATAGTAAAATAATTAGATATTACTACTACTTATAGCACAAATGTCACGGATAGTTGCGTGTTGGCTAGATCCGCCAAACTTGCTTATTGTTAGCTTGCCTACCTGCAATTGTGCTTATAAGGGGCTCCTTACCTGTAAGGATACTAGCAGGTATTATTGCTTAAAATATACGCACGTTATTATTCTAGAGCTATCTCTTACTATCTTCTGTAGTGTAAAGCAAGTACTATTGCCTGAAGCCACCCTTTACAACAAATAGCATATAATAACAAGATTTTAAAATTTAAAAAGTAAATATTATTTTACATAAACTATAAAAGACACTTAAACCTTTTTACACGTATACTTCTAAGCTAGATAATAAAAATACCTATTGCTATAGCTAATAAGCTAAAGATAGTATATAAGTTACTTAAAATAACACTTAAGAAGGCTTAACGCTAAAGCATTTTATATATTAACTAGAAATAAAAACTAGCACCTTAGCTAAAGAAAAGAGATAAAGTATACTTGCTTATAAAGAAATTTTGCGCTAAACAACCTAATAAAAAACTTAATAATATTAAAGTTAAACTATTTTTAATTCTAGACTAGAAGAACCTAGTTATATATATACTCAACCTTCTACTTAATGCAAAAATCTACCTAAAATTCTATATTAATATATTAGAACTAGTAGACCTAGAAATGCTATTATAGAAAACCTTCTACTTTAAAATAAATAAAAATAATATTTTTTAAGTTAAGAAGATCTTTACATACTAAGCACAAGACAAAAGTAAAAAATACTTAATTAAATAGTTAAAATACTTAAATAGCAAGAATATATAAGAACTAGATACAAACTTTATAAATTATTGCTAACTACCTACATAGTACTATGCAACTTACTTAGAAAGTTATTAAAAGTAAGATTACCTTCTAAATAGGTAAAAGAGAACGCGCTCTAATCTAACAACAGCGTGCTAGGTATTAAGCTTCTTTCTAGAATACTAACCTTATAGTTAATATCTTCTATAGCTTCTAAGGCTTTACTTTTCTTAACAAATATTCTTAACTTATCTATTAACTACTGTACGGGTGTTGGAGTGTATAAAGATATACTACTACGAGGGCAAGAGATTACTAGTAGCTAGACTATGCAAGAACAAGGTTAACAAAATAATAATCTTATTATAGAATAGATGTAAAGACTATTAGTAAAAGAAGATGCCTATTCTATAGTACATTGCAGGAGCTGAGCTGTAGAGTAAAATAAATAATAAATAGTGCCCCTTTCCGTGGGATACTAAATAAGTTATATACCTTAGGATTAGGTAGTTAAGCACTAACCTAGTATGCAGTTAGGTATTACCCTGTGCACTAGCACAAACCTCCCCTTTCTGCAATCTTAGCCTTATTAAGCTCTAAACTCTGCAGAAAGAATAAAAGAAAACATAGTAAAAAGAAAAAAAAAAAAAAAAAAAACTAGTTAATTACTTAGGACGCTTAGGACGCTGCATAGTATTAGTAGATTATATATCTATGTAGTGGCTACAAAATCTAGGTATGCTAAGAACACCTAGATTCTGTAGATTTAGCGGTTTTCTCTCCACGCACCTAATAGGGGCATATTTTTACTATCTCTCTATTTCTTACTTCTTTAATGTAACGAACACGTTACAACTCTATTATCCTCACCGTTATCTCAGGATCTTATCTGTGTCGGACCTACTCCGGTCCTGGCCCAGATCAGCGTTCACTTTAACAAGGTTCTTAAGTAGCAGCTAAAGTGCTTAGTCTAGATATAAGTATAGTAGTAGTAGTAGTAGGAGCTTAAGTCTTAGATATTAATTAAAGGCAGCTATAACAGGGCTACCTAGTTAGAGTAAAAGGTACTAAGACGTTATCTAAGATTACTATTCCTAATTAAGAACAAGCACGTAGAAGACGCTGTATAAAGGAGAGTACAAATAGTGTATTACTCTTTTAAAAGACTTAGCGCTTATTTACTTTTAGGCTAAGTTCTTCTTAAAAGCGCTAGAAAGAATTAGCTTAAGAGAAATTAGTATTTTATTTATTTTAGTCTTTTATTGTGTGTAGAAGGTTTTTTTTATTGTTAGAGAAGTATAATTAGTTAGAAAAACCTTAAACAAGATTAGTACAAAAGGCGCTCTTCTCTAACTCTTACACTATAAGCTATAAGTTAAGAATTTGTTATAAAAAAAAGTATAATATTCTTTAATGTGTTTATTAATTTATTCTTTAGTAAAGTTCTATAGCATGTTATTTAGCTCTTTATAGATAAGAAGATTGTCCTATTTAGCTTACTTTACAAAGGCCTTCTAAATCTAGAATTTGTACTTAACATATACATCTATAGAAAATAGCTAGTTAATTTCTTTAAACTTGTTAGAGTAACTAGAAAAAGTGCGTAAAGTAGCAGTAAAGTTATAATGTGCCTTACAAATCTCTTTATAAGTTTCTATAGCAAGCACCTCTATTATACTATTTTAAACTATAATAAACTAGAGAAGCATAGTACAGCAGTTATAAGTAGTTAGCTTAGTAAATTTATAAAGTAGAAAAAGTAATATAATTTAAGCTTATTTTTTTTTGCAGATTTGCTTTGTCTATTTAGCGTTAAAAACTACTTTTTACGCGTTTTTTAGCTAGTTAGTCTTATCTTCTTATCCTTTAATAAGACTATTTAACAATTTAATACTTATATCCTTATACTACTATAAGTACGCTAGTATATGCTTATAAAATTCTAGTAGCATCTTTATGCAGTTATTTATGTCTTTATTATTTAATAAGACACTGCCTTAAATTATCTTTATACTAAGGCTTTCTGCTATTGTATGCTTAAGGTTAAAGTTAATGTACTTAAAGTATATTTAATTACCTTTCTTAGCAAACTTAGCATAGTAAAAGTAGAAAATTAAAGTATATTTTTTATAAAACATTATATATTGCAACTAGTATTCTAGGTCTGTGTGTATAGCTTATTTAAATAAGTAAGTAGTATATGTTGCGTAACTACTTAAAGTTTAGCTTTTTATCTATATGTTGTAAATAGAACTCATACATTTTAAAAGTTTTTATAATAATATTTTTTAAATTGCTACGCTGCTGTAGCTACGTGTAGGTGTTAGTAACAATGCTTCTTATGCGTTAGAATTTCTCTACTTATAGTTAAAACTTTATAGTGTTAATAATTTTATTCTAAGTAAGAATAAGGTAGAAGTTGAGTTAAGTTAGTTAATATTAGTAGCTTCGCAAATCTTTATTTTACTTAGTTAGGTAGTATTTGCTAGTAAAAAGCTTAGAAATAATAAAATTAGATTAGAATTCCTACTAATAGCTTTGTTCTATGTAAAGTAAGAGTAGACACTTATTAAGTATATTAGAAAGTATAGCCTTCTTAAACAGACTTATAACACTTATAGTAGTGCGCTTATAAATAAAGTATACTTAATTATATAATAAGTTGTTAGAGTTATGTAGTTGGCTAATGTTAACTTCTTAATACTATTCTTTAATAACCTTAATATAATTAGGATTTATAATTAGCTTCTTTGCGTAGGCACGCTTAAGTAGCTTAAAGAACGCTAAAGTAGAATTTATATAAGAGCATCTTACTCTAAGAATCTTAGTTTTTTAGTTTATTATATTAGGCTCTTTATTTATATAAGTAGTATTATTAAGCTTAGTGTCTAGTTGTGTAGCTACTTATTAGTATGCTAGTGTTGCCTTTAAAGTACAAGAGCTTAGTAGAGAAGGCAGAGCAAGAACTAGTTAGTTACTAGTCCTAGCTCTTACACGTTTTATCTAGATGTTAGTAGCATTACGCCTTTATTATATAACAGTCTTTTTACTTATAAGTTTAAATGCCTTAACTATTGCATAGTTATTAGCTCTGCTTTCTACTAATATTCTTAAAGATTGCCTTAGTTGCTTAGTTATAATTAATAGACTACAACTCTTTAGAGTGCGGGTTTTAGATGCTATAAAGTTACTATAGCAATTAATAAATTAAGCTTTAAACAGAGTTCTTTTAAGTTCTATAGCTATTAGAATAAGCATGCTATATATTAGATGTACTTATACTTCTATTACTTTGTAGTAATCTATGTCTTTAAGAGATTGCATTAAGTAGAGCTAATTAGTTTTTAAGTTCTTAGATATAGCTATGTACTTAAAGGTTTTTTGCTAGAAAGCATAGTAGAGGTTGCTGTTCCTTTTATTATCCTTTACTTTAGCGTTAGGGCGTAGTTTTTGCGCACTATAAGTTATATTGTTCTTTTTAACTTTTGTACCTGCAATAATCTTGCGTAGGTCCTTTTTTTGCTGTTTACTAATGTCTAGAAGTAGCTATTTGCTGTAAGAGCTATTTTATATAGTAAAAGCATAAATGTTTTTTTATAGTAGCTTAACTATTGCCTAGTCTACTAGCAATATATAGCGTTCTTTTTCTTAGTTCTTTGCGTTAAGATAGTGTAGTGCTACTGCGTTAAGAAAGTAAGTAGTATTCTTAAAATTTATGCGTTGTAGTACAAAAGCTATGTTTATTCTTTAACAAATTTTGTTGCTAGCTTCTTTACTATTAAGACTACATTGCCTAGTTTCTTAGCCCTCTTGTCCCGCGACAAGGATGCTGCACTAATAATTAGATAGTGTTTCTAGAAACCTTTAACACTACTATATTTGTCTATAAATCCTAGGAGTTAAGCATAAAGATCGCCTATTCCTAGGACAACCTTAAGGATAAGATTAAATTAGTATAAAGCACTATTAAACTATTAATTTATAATAATGCGCTGTTAACGCAGAGCATTTAAAAGAATCTTGTCTACTAAAGTTTAAATATTAGTAACTCTAATGCTGTTGCTAAGTTTTATAAGCTCTAGTACTTTGTTTTAATACTAGACAACTTTAAAAGTTTAATTTACAATATAGTTTTTTTTTTAAACTTACCTCTAAGTTTTTAAAGACTCTTAATAAACTTAGAGTTTAAGGTAGTTGCTGCTATAGCTACTTGCCCTAAGCCTTTTTTTAATAGAGGCTAAAATATTATTTAAGTAGTTTTGTTAGTAGTATATATATTATCCTTAGCCTCTGTTAGACTAAAAAAGAAAATATTGCTGTAATTGTTATTTTTAAAGGACAATACCTAGGCGTAAAGGTAGTAAAGTTAGTATAGAAAGAGAGTTAGTTAGTTAGTAGAGTTATAGTTTAATTTTATATACAGTAGCGGTATACTGCTAGTAGGTAGGTAAAGGTAAAAATAAACAAAGTCTATATTGCGCTAAAATAAGTAGGTTCTGTAATAAAAATAGTTGTTATTATTAGTTGTTGCTTTGTAAATGCGAGAAATTAGGTGTAGTATTAGTATAGTAGTAGAGTATTATAAGTTTATAAAATCTAAGTGCTCTTTGCACACTTAGAATTTATAAGATAGGGAGCCTGTACTTAAATTTTATATAGGAAATTAGTAAATAAGCAGCTAAAGATAAAAGTAGGCACTAATTATATAGCATTTTTTTTTCTTCCTAAGAATTTAGGCTGTCTTATAGCTTAGATGTTGCTAAATGTAGTGTTGTTTAGAAAAAAATGTTTATAATTAGCAAGAGCCTCCTCTAGTCTAGCGTTAATCTCTTAATTAATTAAAAAAATACTTATTAGCTAACTAATTGGCAATCTTGTTAGAAAGAAAACGCTAAAAATTAAGTATTCTAAAGCGGCGTATATAGTTTTTAAACGTAGTAGACTAGAGAACACTTTAGTTAATTTTGTTCTTCTTTAAATTTTTAACAACAAAGTATTTATAGCCTAGTGCAAATTACTTTTAGTTAAAAACTTTTTTAAGTTTTTTGTATTAAGATTCTTCTAGTAAATAGTTAGGTTTAGTAAGTATACTAATATCTTAATTAGTAATCTTCCTAATATAAGCAATGCTATAAGTACTAGAATTAGTAAGATTTGTTGTCTATAAACAGGTGTTAACAAGTAGGCTAATAGTAGCTAGTTATATATAAGTAATAATTTGCTTAAGGTTTTATAAGTTGTTTATTTTAGTAAAGGAAAAGTAGATAAGTTAAAGAAGTTATATTTATTTTAAAAAGCGTTGTTTGTGTTATTTTTATAACAGCGGCTGCTTATATTAAAGCTCTTTAAGAGCTAGGAGGTTATTACTAATACTATTGCTATTTGTAAGGTGCTAAAGGTCAAATATCAAAAGATATAAGATAATAGTAGCTTTTAGTATTAAGCCCTAAGTAATATGTTCTACACGCCCTCTATATTTTGTGCTACTAATAGCAGAAGTTAGAGCTTATAAAGCCTTTTGTCTTTGGCAAATTTGCTAGCGTTAAGTTAATGTAGCCTTTAGGCTTAAACGCTAATACTATATACTTATAGCAACTTAGCTAAGCTTAGTATATTGTAGTACAACGCTATTTATATTATAGAAGATTAATACTCTAAGTTCTTTGTACTTGCAGCCTAGGTAGCGTCCTGCCTGCAATAAGAGGGTGGCTTGTTGTTTTAATATTAAGAAGACTAGTAGTTATAAGCTAATTTGTAAACGATAGGCAAGAATTTAATTATAGTAGTGTGTTTCTAAGTGCGTAATTATAAGGTAACTAAAAGAGTTATTAAGTTAACGTAGCCTTCTAGCTTATTATTGTTGCTATTACGCCTGCTAGCTAAAGGCGCTTTTATTTTAGCTTTAACTAAATTATGTAGCTCTTATAGTGCTGTAGTAGTTATAGCTTCTATTACTAGTTCTTAGCGTATTAAGCTAGTGCTTGCTGCCTTTTATATATATCTTGCTATTATAGAACTGTAAAAAGTTGTTAAAAAATATTTAAATTACTTTTTAATCTCTAAAGAAGCTTATAAAAGAGTGTTTGTTATAGTATAAGTGCGTAGTTGCGTATTAAAGTGTAGTGAAACTATAAAATCTAAGTGCTCTTTGCTTTTTTAGAATCTGTAAACTAGGTAACTAGTCTTTGCATTTAATATAAAAAATTTGTAAATAAGTAGCTAAAGGCGAAAGTAAATACTAATAGCAATGTATCTCTTCCTCTTTTTAGAAAGAATAGGCCGTTTAGTAGCCTATTAGCTGCTAGTTACAGTATTAGAATTAAAGTTTAAGCTTTTAAAGTTTTATATATACGCGCAGCGCTCTTTATTTATAAAATACTTAGTAATAATAACTTATAGATAAAGATTATCTTTTATTGTAAAAAGTAGAGATAAGTATAACTTAGTAGGCAGTATAGTTAAGTCTAGAGAGATAGAAACATTTACTGTTCAACTAGTTTATTCTTAATACTTAAGATCAAATAACTTTATGTTTTTTTAATTCTTTTTTATAATATCTAGCACGCGTTGTTATTAAAATAGCTTTAATTACTAACTAAGTGTTATTTGTAGAAAACGTGTGCTATTAATGTCTTTAAGGCAGTAGGTTTCTTTATTAAGTTTAGCGTTATAGATATAATATAGTCCTAGCTACCTTGTATCTAGCTTGTAGTCTTAAGACATATTAATCTGTTAAACTAAATTCTAAAGAAGAACTAAGTCTTTTAGGTTTATATCTTTATGCTGTATTTTTTTAGTATTATTTTAGTATTTCTTCTTAGCAGCTCTTATGCAATTAGTACAAGCAACAGCATCTTTAGTAAACTAATTTTAAAAATCTAGCTATATTACTTATATAGTAAGTAATTATGCATAATTTTATACTTGTTTAAACAGAAGCGTTTGCTACGTAGGTAGTGTAAGCTTAATAAGTAGTACTAAGTTCTGCTTTATAACTAGTTAGTATAGTAAGTAACTTATTTATTCTTATATAGAGATCCTGTCTGTAAGAAGAACTGTTAGTAGGCTTTTAACTTAAAGTCCTAGCAGCTTTGTAAAAGTATTTATAATTAGTTTATATTTTTTTTAATCTTTCTTATAGCTTAAGAATTGTGTTTAAATAATTAAATTTAGTTAATTTTGTACGTTTTTAATAAATATAAAACTACTTTAGTAAAGTTAAGTCCTTTATTAACTATAAGTTTACGCGTTGTACTTTATCTACATAAAATGTTTTTATAAATAAATTCTACAATTATCTTAGACTAGTTGTCTAATAGTACTTTTTCTTTTAGCTAGCCGCTAAGGTAGTCTCTTGTAATAACTAGAAACTTCTTTCTAAAATACTAAGGCATGTACACTACATTAATAGTAATAGTTTTCTAAATAGTAAAACTGTAAGTATTAGTAAGTATATTAACTTTCCTCTTAGAAGATTGTAGTTAATATTCTAGGCATGTTACTAGTTTCTTTTGCACTTGTTTATATATTCTTTTCTACTAGTATCGCTGCGCAAGTATTAAGTAGACTGTATTAACTCTTTAGTATCTAATCTAGGCGTGTATATTTTATACTGCAGCTGTTCTTAAATCTATATTATCTACAACTTGTTAAATTACAATGTTTCTTAATATTTTTCTAAAAAGTATTCTATCTTGTATAAAGAAGTTTAATGCTTACTTTTTTTATAATTATAGTTTTTGTAGTTTTATTCTCTTTAAGGTCTTAAAATTAACTAAAAACTAAGTATATTGCTTTAATTCTTTAGAGAACTCTTAGCAAAGTATTCTAGTTTACTTTACTAGTACTAGTGCATTTACATTCCTAATTATATAGTTAATAAACTTTTTTAGGTCTTTTTTAAGTTTAAGAGAAGGCTCCTAATTATTAGCTTTTAGATACTTAGACAATACATCTGCAACAACATTTTTTTTTCTTAGTATATGCTTAATATTAAAATTCTACTAAAGAATAATTCATATCTATCTATTTATAACTAATTCTAAATTATTAGTTAATAAATAATTTAACTAAGCAATAAGAGTTGCAGCGTTAGTCTTTATAGTAAAGTAAACTTTATAGAAATAAGTCTAAAACTTCTTAAGAGCCTATAGTACAGCTTTGCATTTTAACTTAGTTAAGTGCTATTGCTTTTCTTAAGTAGACTATAGTGTGCTTTTAAACTATATTAAGTGTTGTTTATTGTCTTTTTTAAGCTACTTTATATAGCGCCTACACTGTTTTAACAAGTATTAGTTATTAAGAATATTTTACAGTCTTTTGTATTAGTGTAGTCTAAGTTAGTAAGTGCTAGTGCATTATATATAGCTGATTTTAGGGTGTATATTACTGCGTCTTATGTATCTTTTTATTTAAAAAGAGTGTTGTCTTGTAGGAGTGTAAATAGAAGTTTAGTAATCTTAGTAAAGTCTTTTACCTATATATAATAGTAGACATAAATACTTATAAATAATTATACTTCTCTTTTATTCTTGTATAGTAGCTAGTTTATAATCTTCTTAACTTTCTTCTAGTTAAGATAGCAACTTTAAGAACTAACTTTATAGCCTACTACCTTAAGTCTTTTTATAAAAAAGTAATACTTTTTTTTTAAAACAGTGCTTTTAGCTTATTTAATATTAGCTAGCACCTTGTCTAGTTATATAATATACTTAAAAACATAACGTTGTACCTCTAGTATTAATTCTTTTTTACTATAGTTAGTCCTAGAGCCTCCGCATGTAATGTTGTTAATAAAAAGCATTATATTAGGCTAGTAGTGTCTTAAAATCTTTATTATAACTTATTAAAATGCTGCTACTAAGTTAGTAGTACCTATAACTATTATGCATAAGCGTATAAGTCTTATAAGCGTTTAGAATACTGTTATATCTCTGCTTTCTAGATATAGTGTAATCTAGTTATATTCTAAGAACAAGTTTATAAGTAGAATAATCTTATATTTTGTAAATCTCTTTAAGAACTTATCTACTGTTAGTAGTAAGTGTATATCTTATATTATAACTACATTTATTTTTTATGCATTGCTAATTTATTAAACGCTTTTATTTTTCTTTAGTACTAGATGCTATAAATTGTAATACTAACTATTACATTGTTCCTACGTTCTTTAGTTTAGGCGGGCATTAACTATATCTACTACCTATAATTCTAATACTTTTAGGACAGCAAAGCTTTACACTTATTAAGCTTTATATAGTATTATTTATATCTTGTATAGTAAGCATACATTAGGATAGATTCTTCCTAATTCTTTAAATTACTATAAGAGAGCTCCTTCTCTATTATAGAGTATATGTAGAAATATCTCCTTTTCCCTAAGGTAGAGATAATCTTCTATATACAGCTTATTAATTTGTTCTTTAGTAAGCCTTGTCTTTTGTAAAAAAAGCAGTATATCTTAGTTTAAACAAATTATTATATAGCTTAGTATTAAGATTATAGATACTTCTTTAAAGGAGCTGTTGTTTCTTAGCTTTCTTCTTCTAGTTTTCTTATCTAAATTCTCTTAGTATTTCCTGTTAAGGGATATTAATAGGTCAAACTTTCTTATCTACAGTTTTATATATAGTATAGAGATTATATTATTGTTAGAAGTTATTAAGCAGTCTTTTTTATAATTGTTATTAGTTAAGCTTATATATAATTAAAAATTCGCTAAAACTATAGTTTTTTATAAAGTTTTTTAATTATCTAACTACGTGTGTAAATACCTAGTTTATTTAAACTATTTAATTATACTTATTGTTGTTTGTGTACAGCATATTAAAATTGCTAAATCTAACTGTAGAATCTAACTATGCAGCTTTTTGTATATACTTTACTACAGCTGCTTATAGCTTATTATTTATTATATTAGTAATTACATATATTTGTATATTATTTGCTATTTCTTTATCTAAATTATTATTAGAGGCTTTATTCCTAATTGTCTGCGTAAAGTAACTTAGTGATAGATTAGATGTAACATATACTACGTTCTTAGTACTATCTTTAAAGAGAACTTAGCATATAATTTGTTTAAACGTGTTGTACTGTATTGCTATTCTTACATACGCATACTAAGGTTCTTCTAGAATTGCAAATTTAGTAATATTAGTAACAATTCTAAAACTAGTTTGAATAGTAACTATCTCTATCTATATAAGTATGTTAAATACTGTCTTAATAAATAGATTATAAGTTCTATTAGCTAAGGTAATACTAAGGGATAGCTGCCTAAGTCTCTGTTCTATTATTTTATATAGTATCTTTAATACTTATGTTATTTATTTGTGCTCTAGTGTTAATGAAGCACTTTAAGAAATTGCTGTTAATAATAACCTAGTATTCTAGCAAGTCTATTTAGGTAAGAACTTATTTATTTCTTTATTAAACTCTGCGTACTTCCTTAGTAGGTATATTATCTAACTTATTAATTTAAAAATTACCTTTTTTATACACTTTATATTAGGGTTAAGTATTTAATTAATATATATTTATTATATTGTAATATAGGCTTGCAATTGTTAGTGCAATTAGTAAAGTTTTATTAGTAGGGTATTTTTAGCCTATATGCTAGTTTAGCTAATTAGCAGTTAAAATAAACTTTAGGTACGCTAAATTACACCTAGATTCTATAATTTCTTTACTAATTATAATATTAAGCGTTCCTAAACTATCTATAATACTAATATTATTATCTAGAAAGTTGCGTAGTTATTTCTAAATATTGTCTTATGCTATAAAGTTAGATATAGTAACTTCTTATACTTCTTGCCTAAGCAAGGTAGTTGTAATACAGTTTAGCTAACTTTATATTATCTTCTTTAGCTTAGAATTAGGAAGCGCGTTTATAAGCTTTATAGCCTTTTTTTTATATTCTTGCTATAAGTACTTTAAATTAGCTAATATATTGTTATCTTGTTACAACAGCTGCAGCGGCCTAACAATTAAAAATAGTGTATTATAAAGCTGACTTATAAAAAGTATTTTACTCTATGTTTCTTCTTATAGAAACTACATATCTATAAGCTATAAATTAGGAATTAAAGTATTACTTTAAATTATTTAATTACTTTTTTAAGTACTTATATTTTTGCTTAGCATTCCTTGTTTCTTTATTCTTTTATCCTAGACATAATTAATATTCTAGTAAAGAAAAGGACTTTTTCTCTTTAGGCGCGTATTAGTATTTAACTTAGAAAAGTTATCTAAAGCGTTTTATCCGCCCTCTATTATAATATTAGCAGCATTAATATTATTAAGCTTATTAACATATTTGTCTGTAGTAAAGTTATATAGCTGTTCCTAGAACTATTAAAACTACTAGAGAATATTATTGTAGTAACTTTAGATTATTAAACTAATTACTATATTTATAAAACTAAAGGCTTTACCCCTATACTTTAATTTTAGTTAAAAGTCTCTACTTGTAAACTTCTTTAGTATTACACTAAAAGTAGGTTAATTAAGTATGTTATTAGTAATATTATAGAATTCTTATATCTTTGCCTTTAACTATAATAAGACTTAGGTTAATAGAGGCTATTTTAGAATTCTGCCTAGACGTTTATGTAGTAGCCTAAAGTAGTAAGTTCCTTTCTTAGCTGCAGTATTTTAGTTAAAACTAACTTATTTTATTTATTTTAAGGCATAGTATAGCTTACAATCCTTAAGCATATGTTTTACTATATTATATATATAATAGAATGTGTTTGTTTCTGCGTTATTTAAGTATATAGTAGTTGTCTTATTTAGTAGTTTTTATTTTATATTAGTAATAAAGGAACTATTATTTTTTGTACTTAGAAGTTTAGCATTTGTTGCTTATATAATAAAGTACGCGTAGTTAGCAAGTTTTTTAAAATGTTTTTTAGTTGTAGAGTGCGCTATAAGCATATTAATAGTAGATAGCCTAAGCTTTAGATTACCTAAAAACTTAATAAAGTTCTCTACTTCTAAGTTAACTTCTACTAGCGTGCTTAATTTCTTATGTGCTTTGTTAATCTTAACTACTACCTTTTTTACTTTTTTTAGGGTAAATGTAGCATACTAGTTAAATAATATAATTTAGCGCATTTTTATATCTGCGCCCTCTTGTTCTAACTAATAAATCTTATTTAGGCTAGTTATCTTTTTGTAGTAAGATTTAAGAAAGGAATAAGTTAAATTTAGTTTATACGTATTCTAATTATTACTATTAAAAGCAGCAAGCATATAGTACATAACTACCTTCTTATTTAATTGTAGTAAACTTTAAAAAATAAAAATGCCTTTTTTTATTAAAAGAATTTGCTTGTTCTTAATACATGTATTAGTAATAGAAGTAAAATAAGTATAGTACTTTACTAGCTCTAGCTAGTTTTATACACATTTATAGATGTAAGCATAAAGGTAAAAGCGTTTACTTATTTTAATAGTAGTATTTTTGTTTTTTTATTACTTTTTTATATTTATTTATAACTTGGACTAATCTCTCTCTATATATTTAGGCAAATATTTTAAAATATAAGAGAGTAATTAATCTTTATTCAAGAAATAGTTTAGTAAAATGAAGACTTATATAGTATTATAAATACCTCTATTATTAGCTTATCTATTAAAGTTTTCTAGGAATTTAGTAATATCTTTCCTAGTAAAGACTAAAGAACTATATCTTAGTTAAACTATAGACAACACTAAGTTGTGCGTAGATATAGCTATAGTATTAATAACTAAGCTTAATAGTGTTAATAGTAACTTAAGACTAGTAGTTGTAGGCCTAGTAGAAAGAAGTATTTTGCCTTTCTATTTTTAACTTAACTTCTAATTTTTTTTTAACATTTATAGTATTGTAGAACTCCTAGGAGTTTTTTGTTTAGATAGTTAATAGTAGTTAGTTATTAATATAGTAAATAAAGTTTAGTTCTTAAAAGAAACAAGCTATTTGTTTTTAAAATCTTTATAGTAAGTGCTTAATTAGGAGTAGTTGTATAAATTTTTGCCTCTTTAGTATTCTAATTTTTGCTAGGTAGGCTCTAATTTATACTTATACTATTTTAATTATTAGTAACATCTCTATTTTGCTAGACAAATACCTTAAAATAGCGTTTTAAATATATTTAGTTGTAAGCTTCTAGTTTTATTTTAATATTTACTAAATAAAACCTTTACTTTTTCTTATTACCGCATAGAAGCCTATTTCTATTTTACTAAATAGGTTACTACTTCTATTTTGCTAGGTAGACTTTAGATTAGTATTTAGATATATATAAAACTACTTTTATCTTGCTAAACAGTTTACTGCCTTTATTTCGCTAAATAAACTTTAAATTAGTATTTAATAACGTATTTTAAAGTTATATTAGTAGAGTTTGTTGCTATTCTCTATTGTTAGAGCTAACTTAAGTAACAAAGTCCTTAACGTAGTCTATAGTAAAGAATAGTGCTAACCCCCTAAAAGTATATCTAGTAGTAATTCTAAGAATTCTAGTTTCTTTAAAGTTCTTCTAGATTCTAGTCTTATATAATTTTGTTATTTTGTTCTTATAATAATTATGCACTAATTCCTTTATATACTAAGTAATAGAGTATGTTCTTATAGGCTTTGCTATTTGTACAGGTGTTAGAGTGTATAAAAATATACTACTACAAGGGCAAGAGATTACTAGTAGCTAGGCTATGTAAGAACAAGGTTAACAAAATAATAATCTTATTATAAGATAGATGTAAAGACTATTAGTAAAAGAAGATGTCTATTCTATAGTACATTGCAGGAGCTGAGCTGTAGAGTAAAACGAATAATAAATAGTGCCCCTTTCCGTGGGATACTAAATGAGTTATATACCTTAGGATCAGGTGGTTGAGCACTAACCTAGTGTGCAGTCGGGTATTACCCTGTGCACCGGTACACTACTACTTATAACGTGCTAGCACTTTATACTATTTCTAAAGACAATTTTTTCTTATACACTGCTAATAATACCTTAAGCGTGACTAACTTTGCTATATTAGCTTTAAACTTCTATTACTTTAATTAAGCTAATTTTTAGTTTAACTATAAATAATCTAGTAAAAACACCTTTCCTAAAATATACTTTTTAACTTTATTTTTATAATAATTTTTACACGCCTTCTTTAACAAAGAGATCTAATATAGTAAACTCTTTTTAATATAATATTATTAGGTAACTATAGCAAGTTAACTAATACTGTTTATGCAATTACTAAGTATGTAACAATAAGCAGTACTATAGGAAACTATTAGGCTAGTTTATAAAAATAAGAATATAGAAAGAGAGGATAGTGTTACAAACCTAAGAAGAGAGGAAGTACAGACTATATATAAAGAATAAAAGTAAGAAGAGATCCTAGACTACTAAAACAAAGGACAAGCCTTTATATGCTAATAAATAACGCTACTTTATATTAGGCACGTAGGTTTACAGGCCTTAGCAGAAAGCCTTTATAAAATAAATTATATGCGTTTTATAATGTACTATAAAATCTTATAACATCCTACGCATAGGAAAGCATAATATTTTATAAGATAGTATAGGATTTTGTAGGATAGTATAACACTCTCTTAGTATATAGTAGCAGGCATTAAGCTTTTATAGCTTAGTGTGTTTAACTTTAAGTATTATCTAAGAATTACCTAATTTTTAACCTCTTTGTGTTATTACATTGTTCTACTAAACGTGCTAATATAACTCTATACTATTATATTGTTCTACTAAACGTGCTAGTACAACCCTTGTCTATTGCACTTACTTATTCTAAGAGAACTAACACAGATTATCTACGGACAATCTTTACAGCTATTAGTAAAAGTTTAACTTAGTTGTCTTACAGCTTATTAGCATACATTCTTAAATACTATTCTAGTGTCTAGTTTATTTATTCTATTTAGCTATCTATCCCAGAGTAAAAACTAGTTAATAGCTTCTTCTTTACACCTAACTTTGCTAAAAATATGTCCTAATACTTAGCCGTAAATAGTTTATTATAATTAGTAATAGACTGCTTAAGTATTTTATGCTTTAATACTAATGCTTTTATAACTTTATACGTAAAGCCTTTTGCTATAATAGTTTTTTCTATAGGCACAAACTTTGCTGCCTTAGTTAATTAGTTGATAATTACTAGAATAGTGTTGCAAAGTTAAGCTAGTTCTAGTTCTAATAATTTTAAGAGCTTTACTATAAAGTTTATTGTTACACTACTTTATAGTTTTATTAGCAGCTATAAGAGTTGTAATAAGCTATAAAGCTTATATTTCTTAAGCTTATTTTAGTAATAAGCTAAATAGTTGCTTAATATATCTTATACCTTTGCTTACAAGCGTAGTATTATAAACACCTTAGCTTCGGCCTTTTAAGACAACCTTTTGATGTAACCACACATTTTGTAGACACCTTTTTGGTAAAAAAAGATTTATTGCTAACAACAGATATACGGGTTTCTGCCCCCTTGTTCGGCATTGCCGGCACGCAATTGGTGTGTCGTTAACTCTAGCATGTTTAGACGGAAACGAAGATGCGCGATATCCCTCTAACTAACCCTCTTAACTAATAACTATTTACCGCTAACTATTTACCGCTAACCGCAACTTCTGTTGTCCTATTGCTATCCTAGCAGTGTTGCAGTTGCGGCGTTTAGTGCCTATTCTTAGATATAAATAAATAATAATAGCATTTCTATTTATATACAGCTCTCCTATCTCTAAAAGTAACGTACAAAATCCTTCTACTTATTAGTTTATTTTAGCTACTTAATAGCTGTTTTAACACGCCTTTACTTTTTATAAAGCTACTTTTAAGTTTTTGCTAAAGTTATATTTACGCAAAAGAAGATTGCTAAAGTAATATACTTTTACTTTACCTAGACTATTAATATGCGTAGTATATATAGTGTACTAGCTAAACTAGCCTTTTATAGTCCTTATTATAATCTTAATATTTATAACACTAGACGCATTAAAAATGTCTTTACTATAGTTATATTTTAATTTTACACTAACTTAACTACTATAAAAACTATTACTACTAGCTTCTTTTTAACTAATAAAAGTAGCTACTTAATAATAGTAAACGCTAGCTTTGTAATCTACTACTATAGCTTCTAGTATAAAAAGTTGTTTATATGCAGTACTATATAGTATAAAAAATTCTAAAAGTAAGAAGTAGTAGGTAGAAAGCTTTTATAAAGAAGTATTATAGGCTTCTACTATAGTAACATATATGTCTTTACTCTTCTTTTTTATTTTTATTACAATCTTGTTGCTAGCTATAGGCTAGCAATTGCTGTTAAACACGTTTTAATTAGTATTATTTTTTAGTACCTTTGGCAAATTTTTTTAACTCTAATTTTTGCTTAGTAGTCTAAGCTTTTCTGCTCTAAGCGCTTAGCGCGTAAACCTTATTTACCTACTTTTCAGATCTTATTAACTATACACAATCTTTTTTTTAACTTTTGCGACTAATTATTAGAGGGTAACTGCTTTTTACTTTTTTTAGAAAACCTATTTTAACTACAACAACAACCACTACCTTTAACACCTTAAAAATAAAAATAAACACCTTAGCTAGTTGCTTAACTATTCTTTTAATTGCTGTATGTTTATATTATAGAGACTTTTATAGTTCTTTAATAAGACTTAACTTTGTATTTTAAGGTATATATATTTAATTCTTTTAATCTATATTTTAGTACTTTTGTTTATTTTATAGGAGTTTATTAAAGCTATATTCTTTAGGCTTAAACTACTACTTAGCTACTCTCTACTACTATTGCTGTTGTAGTCTTTCTACCTGCTTAGCTACTTTAGCTACCTTAGCTAGTTCTAGCTATTTATAATATAGACTACTATTGTGATCCACCACCATAGCTTCCAGTATGGTGACTTGGTGAGGTCTAACTTTACTCGATGTGAGCTATCGGTCTTCGTGTCGAAGGGGGAGAAGAACAGTCCGAGCATTGTATCGTTCGTATGCGAGTTGTTCGTATACGGTACCGTGTGGTGTGGGAAATCCTGAAGGTGAGAAGCAGCAGGCAGAGAGCTTTTATAAGGAAGTATTGCAGGCTTCTGCTGCGGTAACGTATGTGTCCTTACCCTCCTCCTCTATCTCTATTGTAATCTTGTTGCTAGCTATAGGCTAGCAATTGCTGTTGAACACGTTTTAATTAGTGTTGTTTTTTAGTACCTTTAGCAAATTTTTTCAACCCTAATTTTTGCTTAGTAGTCTAAGCTTTTCTGCTACTACTATTAAGTATTTTTTTTAATATAGTATTATACAGTTTTTTGTAACTTTCCTTACATAGGTTAAATCTTCTACTTAAAGCATTTACTACTTTATTAAGTGTTTTAGCGCAGTATGTTATTTTAAAGTTAAACTAAGCTAACATTTTAGCTTATTAAACTAGTAATTAGTTAAGTTTCTTTATTATTATAAACTTTACTAACTTCTAGTAATTAGTAAAAACCTTAATCTAGTGTAGTAGTTTTAACAAATAAATCTTCTACTATTTAAAGAAATTAACCACTTCTAGTAGCTTTTCATTATAAACGGTGTAGTTAAGTTCTGCTCTAAAGAACTTTCTTAAATAGTAGAATACTAGTCTCAATTTTATATCTAAGCCCTACTGTAATAATACAGCTTTTAAGTATATAGTTTAATATATTAGTTTTAACTTGCGTCTCTTATTTTAAGTTATACATTTCTAGTACAAGCGCCTTAAATAATATCCATTTAATCTAGTTAAACACTTTCTATTATTATTTATTTTAAGTAAATTCTTTTTTTTTAATTTTTAAGAAGAGTATAGTAATCTTTAAGTATTCTTTTATAAACTTTTAATAGTAGTTAGTAAATATTAAAAATAATTAGACATTCTTAACTATTTTAGGTGTTAGCTATTTCTGTATAGCCGCGATTTTTCTTAGATCTATCTTTACTCTTTCTATTAATATTATAAAGCTTAGGAATTCTATCTTTTAATATAGAATTTTTACTTCCTTAGCTACAAGTATAGCTTATAATTCTTAAGCTTCTTAAGCACTTTCTTAACATGCTCTACATATTTCTTAAGCATTTTACTAGAGTGTACTAGTATATTATCTAAGTACGCTATAGTTAAGATTATAAAGTATTTGTAAAGTGCATTATTAACAGCTAATTAAAAAGTTGCTAGTGTGTTTATTAATTTAAAAGGCATAACTATGTATTTAAATAGTTTACATTTTGTTTTAAACGCTATTGTTAACTTAGAACTTTCTTTAATTTTAATTTAGTAAAACTTTTCTTAAACATTAAATTTTGTAAACTATTTAGCTCCTTAAAATTTAATTTATAAGCTTTATTATTGGTAGTAAAAGTTATTAGATTTTCTATAATACACTATTTAACTTTTTAAAGTTAATATATAGTTGCTACTTCCTATTAGGCTTTTTCACAAATAAGATAAGTTAAGCTATTAGGTCTAATTTTATTTAAATAAATTTTTTTTTTAATTCCTTCAGAAATAATTTCTTAGCTTAGCATTGTGCTTAAGCAATATTACATATATTAGTTCTAGGCTTAGCTTAGCTCTATTATTTAGAATAATTTTATAATTTTAATCTTAATAGTCTGCTAGCTTTATAGCCTTATTCTCCTTAAAGAGTTTTCTAAACTTGTTAGTATAATACTTTTTTAGTATTCTTAGTAGTAAGAGATTTTTTTATAGTTACAACTTATCTTATTTAGATAATTTTTAATTTCTAAAAGTCTTTTATATAAATTCTTCTAATTTTATATAGTAAGATCTTACTCAATCTCTTATTCTAAGTTAAGATTTAATTTATTAAGCGTATTTCTTTACGTACTCTAGCAACTTTATATATAAGTTCTTTTTTAAGTATTATTTTTATTTGCTAGTTAATAGTAAGGTTATAAGCATCTAGCAAGTCATAACTAATTAACATGTCTAATCCTTTTTAATTTTTAAAATTAATATTTACTTAGCACTTTATGCCTACTTTTTATAGTTTTATTAGTTTAGTCTTTAACTATATTATACTATCTTTATATTTTATAAGTTTCTTATTAGCTAGTACTATTAGAAGTATTTCTCTCTTAACTTAGTATAGTATATTATATTATTTCACTACTTATAAGAAGATTATTATTTATATAGCCCTACTATTTATAAGCACCTACATATTCTAACTATATACAAGTATAGTTGCAAACAACTACTTTACTTAACTATTTATATCTTATACTTTCTTTAGAGTTGTTTTAGGTATACTCTTACTAGTGTAACTTTTTTTTTAGCGGCATTCTAGTTTTTTGCCTGCTTATTCTTTTTCTTTTGAAGAAAGTAGCCTGTACTATACTTAGTACTATAGTCTATTAAGTAACTATTATTATAATAAAAGCTTTTATAAAAGTTTTATTAAGGTATCTTTTACTTTAAAGCTTATCTTTCTAGCTTTAGCTTCTTTACTTTATAAATTAGGCAGTCCGCTACCTTACAAATGTTTAGTAATAAAGTAATATAGTAGTAGTTATCTACTTACTATGCCTTTTTAAGTTACTATTAATAGAAGTTGCATCTATTCCTGTATTACATCTATGAATTCGACCTCTGCGTCCACCTGATTACCATAGGAGCTACCGCCGACAGCTCCTCTTCGACCGACCGGGGAGACCGCTCAACGAAGGTGAACGCGGGCTTCGTGATCCACTACTATAGCTTCTTGTATAGTAACCTAGTAAGGTCTAATTTTACTTAATATAAGCTATTAGTCTTTATATTAAATAAAGAGAAGAATAGTCTAAGTATTGTATTGTTTGTATACAAGTTGTTTGTATGTAGTACTATGTAGTGTAGGAAATCCTAAAGGTAAGAAGTAGTAGGTAGGGAGCTTTTATAAAGTATTATAGGCTCCTGCTGTAGTAACGTACGTGTCCTTACCCTCCTCTACCTCCTCTACCTCTATTGCAATCTTGTTGCTAGCTATAGGCTAGCAATTGCTGTTAAACACGTTTTAATTAGTATTGTTTTTTAGTACCTTTAGCAAATTCTCTTCTACTAGAGAGGTATGTAATAGCGCTGCTATCTCTTTATGCATAACTATCCTAGATAGCTAGCCTTAGCAGGATAGTAATTACGTAATCAGCGCCCCGCGCAGATCATTACTTTCTAGCGTCGTGGCTAGTTAACCTTCAACCCCTACTTGTACGTTAAGGAGAGAATCTTTCCTGTTACTTGTAACATACAACTGCTATAGTTGCCCTTAGCATAAAAAGTTATTATAATAATGCTTAGTCTTTTTATAAAAAAAAATTTATTAAGCAATATTTTATATATAGCGTAGGCAAGTTGTATACAAATTAATAAAATTTATAGCTTTTTTAAGTATACTAAACTTATATAGCTAAGCATTTTATAAGTGTAACTTCATTATATACTTAGGATGTAGATAGTAACCTATAGTAAAAATTAGAGCTTATTATTAAGGTACTTGCTAAGTGCGCTAAACGTGCGTGTTAAGTGCTTTAAGTAAGAAGAGAATTAAAAAGGATATACTAGAAAATTTCTTTGTTACTATAGCAAACATTACCTTATATAAACTACCTATAATAATTATATACTCTTACATTTACTTTTAAAATTTTTTAAGAAATAAACAACAAAATTTAAGAGTTACTATAATAATGCTATAGAAACTTAAACTTTAAAGCTTATTACATATCTAATCTACAAGTAACATGCGTCTTAAGCGCACATAAGTTACGTAGGGGACACGCTCCTTGCTAAGCTATCCTTATATATAATTTTAGAAGTTTTAATTTAAGGCTGTTAGGACGCTAGACTAGAGGGGGAGGCTCTGTTACAGATAGTTGCGTGTTAGCTGGATCTGCCAAGCTCGCTTGTTATTAGCTTGCCTACCTGTAATTGTGCTTGTAAGGAGCTCTTTACTTGCAAGAATACCTGCAGGTATTATTGCTTAAGATATACACACGTTATTATTTTAGAGCTATCTCTCACTATCTTCTGTAGTGTGAAGCAAGTACTATTACCTGAAGCCACCCATTATATTAGCTGCTAATGTTTCTAGTGTAGTTTAATTTTTAACAGCAATAAGCGTAAGCGTTGCTTAGAGAGCTATTATTAACATAAGAACAGCACTAAGTATAAGTATTACACGCGCTAAAGCTTGTCTAATAATAAGATTTAGCAAGCATCTAATTTTTAAAAAAAAAAAGACTTAGTTGCTGCTGCTTGTTGATTTACATGCTTATTGCAAGACTTCTGTCAGATAAGGCCTGGGCAACTTTGACGATGTATACTATCCTGCACAATGATCAGTAATTCACTAATCATATCTACCCTTTTGTGGTTGTTTTGGCGTAGTGGTGCAGAGCTGCGTTCTGACCACTTCTAGTAGCTTTACTTTAAAACTAACTAACTTGCTTATTAAATTAAGCCTATTATTAAGCTTTTATTTATTTATTAATCTAAATAAGAGCTCTACTAGGCAATTAACCTAGCGCAAAGGCAAGGCTCTTTAAGAGCTAAAGCAAAAGTTGTAGTAGTTTACTACATAAGCAGCAACACGTAAATAGTTATATAGCAACAGTAATAGGCTACATACGCCTATTAAGCTATTCACTAGGCACAGCGCGCTTCTATATACCTAAAAAAAGGTGCTTACTAGCTTTTTAAAAATTATTACTAATTTATTATAACCTTGCGTTTTGCCTTATAAGCGCTGTATAAAAAAGATGCTAAATAGTTTATATACTAGGTATTGTTTTTATTGCGTTTGAACTAGTAGTAAAAGTCGCTTCCACTATAGCAGCTGCATTTCTTATATCTACTATATAGTTAATACTAAGTTACTGTGCTGGTGCACAGGGTGATACCCTACTGCACACTAAGTTAGTGCTCAACTACGTAATTTTTAGGTATATAGCCTCTTCCGTGTATCACGGAAAGGGGACACTACTGTATTTATTATTAGTTTACTTCACAGCTGAGCTCCTGTAGTATTCTATTAAATGGGCATCTTCTTCTACTAATAGTTTTTTATACTTAACCTTTAATAAGATTATTATTTTACTAACTTTTTTCTTGCATAATGTAGTCTCTAGTAATCTCTTGCCCTTGTAGCAGTATATCTTTATACACTCTAATACCTGTATAAATAGTAAAGCCTATAAGGACATATTCTACTACTTAGTATACAAAGGAACTAGTGCATAACTTTTGTAAGAATTTTATAATCTTATATAAGTACAGAACTTAGAAGAGCACTAAAAAAGCTAGTGTCTTAACAAATATTACTAGATATACTTTTAGGGAGTTAGCACTATCCCTTACTATAGACTACGTTAAGGACTATGTTATTTAAGTTAGCACTAACAACAACTAAGAGACAAACAAAAATCTACTAATAAAATAAATATACGTTTATAAATGCTAACCTAAAGTTTATTTAGTAAAATAAAGGCAGTAAATTGTCTAGCAAAATAGAGACAGATTTACTTTTATTTTTAAGGTATTAAAGGTGGTGGTTGTTGTTGTAGTCAAAATAGGTTTTCTAAAAAAGTGAAAAGCAGCTGCCCTCTACTATGAATGGTAAGTGGATAAGGTCCACGCGCTAAGCGCTCAGAGTAGAAAAGCTTAGACTACTAAGCGAAATTAGGGCCAAAAAATTTGCTAAAGGTACTAAAAAACAACACTAATTAAAACGTGTTTAACGGCGATTGCCAGCCTATAGCTAGCAACAAGATGGCGATGGAGGTGGAGGAGGTGGAGGAGGGTAAGGACACGTACGTTACCGCAGCGGGAGCCTGCAGTAAGAGACAGATTTACATGTGTTTAAAACGCTAACTTAAAGTCTACTTAGTTGAATAAAAAAAGTAGCTTATCTAGTGAAATGGAGACAGGCTTACATGCGTTAATTATAAGGAGTAAAGGTTTTATCTAGTAAAAACTAATATAAAACTAGAAGCTTACAACTAAATGTGTCTAAAAACGCTAATTTAAGGGATTTATTTAGCAAAATAGAGATGTTACTAACAATTAAAATAGCACAGCTATAAATTAGAGCCTACTTAGCAAAACTTAGAGTACAAAAGAGGTAAGAATTTATATGACTACTTTTGAAAAGTAAACACTATAAAAATTATAAAAATAAATATTTTCTTTTTATTAAGAACTAAACCTTATTTACAGTTTCACTAACTAACTAACGTAAGCCACAAGCGAGCTAATCACACAAGCGAGCTAATGACTTTGCCAAGACAACACTACCTCCTGCTATCTATTACAATATTACAACTACCTAATCTTAAATTACTTTCCTGCGCAGATAGGCTAATCCTTGCTATCTAAGCTATAAAATCTAATACATTACTAAGTTAAACGCGCTGCTGCTATCTACAACGTTTCTTAAAGCATGCTTAGTACCTAACGCACTAAAACACCTACTTAACGCAATATTTATCCTAATTTATTAAAGCTAGTAAAGCACAAAAAAAAGACAATAATCTAATATATAAAAAAGCTTTACACGCAAGGTTTTACTCCTGCGCTTAGCTATATATAAGAAATTGCTAATTAGCTACTTACTATACATAGTAGTACTTAGGTTAGCTAGAACTAGGCTACTAACTTTATACGCCGTAAGCCTAGTATTAAATTTTAAGTAACTAGGCAGCATAATCTCTAGAAAGTTCTATATAGCAATTTAGCTATTATTAGCTCTTAGTTTAATCTTGTACGTAGCGTTAAAGCTACGTATAGTATTTTAAATAAGAATACCTATAACTTTAATAAAACTAGCTTCTAAATAAGTATTAAAGAGTTAGTAAAAGTAGTTACAGCGTCTAAAAGGCGCCTTAAGCTATTAAGAGTTTAGCATAGCAATTATAAGTAAGTAATGTTAATTACTATAATTAGTGCTAAAAGCTAAGTTGCTTTACTTTTTCTAATCTTTAAAGCATAGCACTATAACTAAGCCTAGTACTATAACTTTAAAAATTAAAAAATAAGTGTTAGTAATAATAGTTAAATAATAAATAAGCTTAGTATTACTTAGCTACAGCACTTTATCTAGCATACAAAGGCTTAAATAGTAAGTAGTTACTAGCTACTTATTCTTAATAGCTATAACAGCTATAAGTTACTTTTCTTTTAAAATTTATATAAGAAAAATAAGATTATTACTTTTTATATACCTCTGCACACTTTCTATATTTTATAGCCTCTTAATATAGGGTGTTTTACTTTCTTAAAGCAGGCGTACAAGAAGAAGATTAATATTTTAGTTAAGAGCTATATTAACTATATTAATAAAAAAGCTTTCTTAACTAGTTTTACTTAAGTATTTAGTAGCGCGTTCTTAAAAGAAAATATTATATCTAGCTTTTAAGCAACTAGCTTAGTACTATATAACTTAAAAATAGTATTATTAAAGCTTAAAGTTAAGCCTTGTACGCTATAACTACTGCTACTAGGGCTTACTACTTAGCAGCCTAAAACACTAAGCAACGCTATTAAAATAAAGGCTTAACAAGCGCTTATATTTAACTAGATTTAAAGGCACTATAGCTTATTACTAGTATTAATTATTAAAATAATAAGGCAGTTTAAAAAAAGAGTAGATATTATAGTATACTTTCAAGTGCTTTTAGTAGCTAAGGTAGCTAACTTTAAAGTAGTAAATAAAGCTGCTTCTAAACGTAGAAAGCGTAAAAAAAAGCAAATTTAAAAATAAGAGACCCTATTACAAGTAAAGGCTAAGGCAATAGTTAAGCAAAGGGACGTTAATAGTTAATTTAAGAAAAAGGCGCGTGATAGGAGGCTGCGCGCAAGTAGTAGTAGAGGTAGTACCTAACGCTGTAAGACATGCGGTAAAACTAGGCATAACAAGCGCATATGCTAAAAAGATACAGTAGAAGTAGACAATTAATTTAAGCTACTATATGTTATAATAGCTTATTGTAGTGTTAAGTTGTTCGCGTTTAAACGTAAGGTGCCGTATTTAGTAATTAGCTCGCTTGTGTGATTAGCTCGCTTATAGCTCACGTTACTAACACTACAAAAACTTAAAAAACAAATATCTTATTTTTTTTCAAGTCTAAACCTTGTTTGTTAGTTTACTAACTAACTACTAACAACTATTAAAATAAAGGACTTTTATAAGTTCTACTATACTATTGATAATAAAGAAGGATTAGAAGTTAGGTTAAGAACAGAAAAGCGAAACACTTCCTTCTATTAGGCCTACAACTACTAGTCCTAAGTTACTATTAACACTATTAAGCTTAGTCCTTAATACTATAGCTACACCTATGTACAACTTAGTGTTGTGTATAGTTTAACTAAGACATAGTGTTTAGTCTTTACTAAAAAATATGATACTAAATTCCTTAAAAACTTTAATAGACAAGCTAATAATAAAAGTATTTGTAATACTATAAAAGTTTTTATTTTACTGCACTATTTTTTTTAATAAAGATTAATCAGTCTTTTGTATTTTAAAATATTTACCTAGATATGCTAAGAGAGATTAGTCTAAGTTACAAGTAAATATAAAAAAGTAGTAGAAGGACAAAAATACTACTATTAAAATAAATAAACGCTTTTACCTTTAAGCTTACATCTATAAATACATAAAAAACTAGCTAGAGCTAGTAGAGTACTATACTTATTTTACCTCTGTTGCTAATACATGTATTAAGAACAAACAAATCCCTTAAGAAGAGGAAAGTGTTTTCTTCTTCTAAAGTTTACTGCAAATAGACAAAGAGGCAGTTATTTACTATATACTTTCTGCCTCTAATAGTAATAATTAGAATACATATAAGTCAAATTCAATTTAATCTTTCTATAAATCCTACTATAAGAAGATAACTAATCTAGATAAAATTTATTAACTAGAACAAAAAAGCGCAAATATAGAAATACGCTAAATTATGCTGTCTAACTAGCGTACAACATTTACTCCTAAAAAAGTAAAGAAAATAGTAGTTAAGATTAACAAAGCACATAAGAAAACAAGCACACTAGTAGATATTAAGTTAGAAGTAGAGGACTTTATTAAGTCTCTAAGCAATTTAAAGCTTAGATTATCTACTATTAATATACTTATAGCTTACTCTGCAACTAAAAAACTCCTAAAGAAATCTGCTAACTACGCGTACTTTATTGCACAAGCAACAAATGCTAAACTCTTGAGTAAAAAAAAATAGTTTTTTTTATCACTAATATAGAAAGAGGACTTCTAAATAAGATAAGTACATTATACTTAAACAATACAGAGATAAATACTCTCTATTGTATATATTATATTATAAATTACATACTTAAGAATTATAAGCTGTACTACGCCCTAAAGCAGATAAAATAAGTTAGTTTTAACAAAGATATTGCGGCTAGAAAAAAGACTTACTATTTTAGGCTACTATATAAAAGTCTAGGGGAAATCCTAAAACAGCTACTATTAACCTAAGTCTTGTTTTAGTCAAAGGCAAATATCTTAGAAATCTACAACGTTACTAACAACGTACTAAATTAACTAGCCTTTAGTGTAACACCTAAGAAGTTTACAAGTAGAGACTCTTAACTAGGCTTAAGGTATAGGGGTAAAGAATCTAGTTTAGTGTTACACGGGGTTAGGCTATACTTCTCTAGGCTCGGTCCGTACTAAGGCGAGGTAGACTAAAGCGGTAGTCCGTGAGGTATTGTGGAAAATGTTTAGGTAGAAAAGAGTTATTAATGTTAACTAAAGGTAAACAATACTAATTCTATAAATAATAAAATAACTTGTTAACAATCTGTGTAAGAGATAAACTATTTAAGTTAACTACAACAAGTATTTATTTATTTTTAAGGTGTTAAAGGTGGTGGTTATTGTTGTATTCAAAATGGGGTGTCTAGAAAAGTGAAAAGCAGCTACCCTCTACTAATTAGACGCAAAAGTTAAAAAAAAGATTGTGTGTAGTTAATAAGATTAAACCAGTAGGTAGATAAAGTCTACGCACTAAGCGCTTAGAGCAGAAAAGCTTAGACTACTAAGCAAAAATTAGAGTTAAAAAAACTTACATAAGGTACTAAAAAACAACACTAATTAAAACGTGCTTAACAGCAATTGCTAGCCTATAGCAAGCAACAAGATGTCACGGATAGTTGCGTGTTGGCTGGATCCGCCAAACTCGATTATTGTTAGCTTGCCTACCTGCAATTGTGCTTATAAGGGGCTCCTCACCTGCAAGGATACTAGCAGGTATTATTGCTTAAAATATATGTTATTATTTTAGAGCTATCTCTTACTATCTTCTTTAGTGTAAAGCAAGTACTATTGCCTAAAGCTATCCTTTATAGAATAATACCTCCTCCTACAGGCTAATAGTTTAGAGATAGCTCCCTTAACGCGATTTAATACTTAAGGCAATTAAAGAAGCTAAAGCCTAGCTGCATTTAAACTCTCTAATCCCCCTTAAACCTTATTAAGGCCTGCTACACCTAAGAAGCCTAAGGAGCGCACTTAAGGCGCACCTACAATGCTTAAAAAGCACATTAACGCTATAGAGAAGTAACGCAATAAACTTTAATTTTTGTAATAATTATAAAAGTTAGAAAAAAAAGTAGCATAACTAGAAAAAGTTAAATAAAAAGAAATTCTAGATATACTAACACTACTAACTATATTATCCTGCGCGTAGAATATACTTAAAGCGACACTTACTACGTATATTTAATATACGCTAAAACTTAAAAACCTAGCTAAATACTAAAGTAAAACTTTTAAAAAATATTATAAGTTTACTTATTTTTATAAAGTAGCATTTTAGCTACTACTATAAGAATTTACAAGAAAAATAATAAAGTAATTTAAGTAATATAGTATTTTAAAGTAGACTTTTAAAAGCTTTAATATACTTACTATAAGTATTTTTTTAAAGTAAAAAAAGAAGTGCTAGATTAAAACTACTTTAAGTAATATATACTTAACTTGCTTTTAAACTTTATTAACTATAGCTTTAAAGTAGCAACTACATATACGCATACTATATAGTAAAAGAACTAAACTATTGAATTATTTAAAACTTATCTTAATATTCTTAAAAATTAACTTTTAATATATACTAAAGTATAAAGAGTCTAGTAGTTTTATACAAAACTAAAGCCTAAACTACAGCACATAATTACTAACTACTATTAAATTTTTATAACTAAAAAAGACTTTATTAAACTTAAATTTATACTTAAATAAAATTTACGTAAAGTACTTATTATATATAATTTACCTTACTAGAGCACTTTTATAAAGAAAAAAAACACTTTCTTATAGCTACTATACTAAACGCACTTAAAAAGCGTAAATATAGTAATAATATTATATACTTTAAGTGCTAAAAAAAAGAATACTATATTAATAAATGCTAGAGTAGCAACTTTAACAAAGTCTTAGTTAATATAAATTAAATAAAAAAAAGTTAAGCCTTACTATAAACTTAAAATTAGTAAAGCGCATACTAATAAATATTTTACTAAATATATAGCGCATATATTACGCACGTTTAGTAACTAAAGTAGAAAAAAACTCTAGGTTGTTTTAAATCTATAAGTAGATATTAGCTTTATTAGTTAAAAAACAACTGTAGAAATAAATCCAAAACTTATTTAAGATGTAGAACTTTCTTACTTGAGTTAAATTTAACTTTAAAGGTAAAATATATACGTAGTATATAAGCTCTAGCTGCGCTTAATAAATAATAATAGTATAAAGCGTATTACAAAAGTTACTATATATAAAGTAAATAAAAAGAAAGCACTACTACTACTTAGCAACTTTTTTTGAAGCTAGAAAAGTATTTACATTAACTGTAGAAAGTAAATATAGCGTTAGAAATATATATAAGTAAATATTAACTTAGTAGCTACTAAAGTATTTTTAAAAGACGCAAGACTTATAAATTTAAAAACTTACTTTCTAAAAGTACTTTAAAGTAATAATATAAGCATTAAGCTTAAAGTATATGTGCTAAATATATTTATAGCGCAAGTGCAGCATATACTTAATATATTATAAAATTACGCTAATATCTTTAATAATAAAGCTACTAAAACTCTCTTATAGCTAAAAAGCTTAGATTACGTAATCTCTATTTAATAAGGCAAAGAGCCTTCTTATAAGCCTCTTTATACTTTCTCTTTTTTAAGCTTTAAGTGCTCTATAAATATATTAAAAAAGTACTAAGAAAAAAATAGATTTGCTGCAGCACTAGCCCTACAAGCGCTCTAATATTAATTATACTTAATAAAAATAAGACTTTTTGCCTCTATATAGATTATTAAAGTCTTAACGCTGTTACTATAAAAGATTATTACTTACTCTCTTTAATTAAAGAGACATTAGACTGCCTATTAGGCGCACGCTACTATACTACACTAGATTTTAAAAATGCCTACTATTATTTAAAGATTAAAGTAGAAGATAAGTAGAAGACTGCTTTTAGAACACAACATAAATATTTTAAATATCTTATTATACTTTTTAGGCTTACAAACGCCTTAGCAAGTTTTCAAGCTTATATTAATAAAGCTTTAAAAAGGCACTTAAATTACATTTACGTAGTTTATTGAAATAATATTCTTATTTACACTTATAACAACAACATTACGCTATACTCGCGTGCTATACGCGCTGTACTTAATTCTTTATAAAAAGCAAAGTTATATATAAATTTTAAAAAGTGTATATTTACTTTAAATAAAGTTTATTTTTTAAAATTGATTATTATAAAAAGCAGTATTTGTGTAGATCTAGCGCGCGTTGCTACTATTAAGCAATAGCCTACACCTACTAGTATTAAGGAGCTGTAGTTCTTTCTAAGATCTATAAACTTTTATTAGTATTTTATCAAAAACTATGCTATAAAAATAGCACCCCTTACAAATATCTTAAAAGAGAAATAAGTATTCTACTAGAATAAAGATACATATGCTACTTTTATAAAGCTAAAGTAACACTTTATATATACGCTTAACTTACACTACTTTAAAAATATACGTATAATTTGTGTTAAGACAAATACCTTAACTTTTACTATCTTAAGCATATTTTTCTAATTCTTTAAGAATAAAAAGTAGTATTTTATTATATTTTACTTACAAAAACTATAAAGCGCTAAGCTAAACTATAAAGTATATAACTTTAAACTTTTAGCTATTATATAAAGTTTTAAAAAATAGTAACACTACTTAGAAGGCGCTTAATATACTATTTAAGTGTTAATAAATTATAACAACTTACATTTTTTACGCACTATATAAAAGCTAAACTAGCATTAAGCACGCTAGGCTCTATATTTAAGAGCTTTTAATTTTAAAGTTAAATACTGCCTAAGGCGTACAAACCTTGTAGATAGACTATTAAAAAAAGTAAATTATAAATAAAAGAACCTATTATTGACTTAACTATTGCCTATACTATAGAATAAACTTCTAGCAAAAGTAGAGCATAGTAGAAAAAAAAGTTCTACAACTTAGTATAGCTAAAAAGGCGTATATAAGACGTATGTAGCTAATATTTATAAAATAGAAAGTATTTAAACTGCTAGTGCTATAAAGTGTATACTATACGTACTACGCTCTTTAGCTAGAGTATTAGTTAGTAGTAAACCTATAATAGTAGAGTTAGAAGCTTTAATAAATAAACTACACTAGTTATAACAAAAAAACGCCTTTGCTCTATAGCAGGTTATAAACCTTATATAAGCAGTATATACTTAAAATAGCAGTAGCGCATAAGTATAGCGCGTTAATAATAAAAAAGTCTTAAAATATAAAGGCAGAATTTACGTTCTACTAGAGCAAGCTATTAAGCAAGAGATTTTATTATAGAATTATAATACGCGTATAGTAGGTTATTTTAGCGCATGTAAGACTTATAAGCTTATTAGCAGGCTATATTACTAGCTAGAGCTAGGCTATAATATTTAGAATTATGTAAAGACCTATATAGTATGCTAAAAAAGTAAAGCTCTAAAACATAGCAAATATAGTTAGTTATTACTATTACTAGTTTCTAATAAAATATTTAAAAAAGTAAGCCCTAATTTTATTATAAAGCTACTACTAGCAAAAAAAAATAGTTAAAATTATATATGTAATATAATTTTTGTAATTAGTAACTGCTTTTTCAAAATAGCAATTTATATACTTATATTAAAAATATAAAATAAAAAATAATTTGCAAAATTCTATTTTTAATATATTACTTTAAAATATAAAATCTAAAAAATTTTTATATTTAATTGCAGTTTAATCTTTATATTTATATTTTAAATAAAAATATGCTACTAATTATAAGTAAAGCGTAGGCTAAGTATAGCCTTTTACTTATAGATAAACAGGCAAACTAAACGCTAGAACTAAATAATAAAGCAATACTTAAGGACATTTGCCTTAGAGAAACAAGATAATTAAGTATTACTTCTAATAACTATCTAATTTGCATACAACAACTCTATCTATAAATTAATAAAGATAATACTTTTTTATATAGTATATAGTAAGTATTTATTGCTTAAGTTGCCTTTTAAGGACAGCTAGCTAAAAAGAGAGGTACTAAATACTATAAATAGAGTGTAGCGCATGCACAACACATGTATAATAGTAAAAAAATATCTCTTAATAGCATAAAAATATTAATGCTAATACTATAATAGAAAATATAAACTAAAAATCTTTTACTAAAGAAACTTAGTTTGCCTTAGCATAAAAAATATTAACTTAGCTTACTAACTTAGTAAAAAGCTTTTTAGTAAGTTTATAAAACTATTTTAAGTATAAAAAGCAGTTAAAACGTAAGCTTACTAACTATAACTACTACTTTACTATTATATTTATAATGTCTTTTACATCTTCTTACTAAAATAATAAAAATCACGTAGTAGTTAAAAAAACAATACTTAAGTACTAAAAATTAGCTTTAAGAGTAAAGAGATTTAGAAAGTTAAAAAAATATTTAAAAAACAAATTAAAAATAGCTAGCTAAAGTATTAGCTATAATAGAAAGGCTATAATAAATTATAAGATACTTAGACTTTAGTATTACAGTTTAAAGATATAAAAGAACTAATTAAAAAATATAAGTATAAGTAAAGATTATTATATTTTAAGCGCGCTAAAAGAATATACTAAACATTATTATTACGCACTTAAGGCGTAAATTAAGTATTTAAATAAATAAAACTATAAGTATAAAAATAATTTACTTTTACTTATTATTAAGAATTTCTTTACTACTAGCATAAACTTTATTATTACTACCTATATTACTACTACTACTTCTAGCACTACTATTATGCGTGCTACCTGCGCCTAGGGCGCGCTTAAGAAGCAGCACGTTATTATTACTTAAGCTTTTATTATTATTTTTATTATTACTAGCAAGACTAGCAATTCTAGCTATATAACTAGTAATTAATTTAAAAGTAGCTACTATATAGTACTACTTTACTAAAATTAAGCTTAAGTAATAAAGCAAAATTATTAGCACTTAAGTAAGAACTTTTAAAAAAGTACTAGTGTATATAGTAATAAAGTAGTAGTTAAAAAGCTTAAAGTGAAATTAGCGCTAGCATACCGTAAGCTTAACACTAGTAGTAATAATAGTAAAATTAATTTTTAGAATATTAGCATTAGTAACTATAGTATTAAAATAAAAGTAAAGTTAGTAAAAATAATTTAAATACTTATTAAGCGCTTTAAGAACTTGTTTAAATAAGCTAAAGCATAGTTAATAGAATAAAAAGACTTACTTTAATACAACTACTATAGTTGCCTTTAGTAGAATAGTTATAATAATAATACTTAGTTTTTTTATAAATTTTTTTTTACTTAGTAATATTTTATATGTTATACAGGTAGGTTGCATACAAAGTAATAAAATTAATAGCTTTTTTAAATATGCTAAACTTATATAGCTAAGCATTTTATAGGTAAAATTTCTTAATATACTTAGAATTTAGATAATAAACTATAATAAGAATAAAAGCTTATTATTTAGTTGTGTAGTAAGTGCGTTAAAGTTATATATTAATTATATTAATTAAAATAAAAATTATAAAAAATATACTAGAAAATATTTTTATTACTATAGTAAACATTACCTTACATAAACTACTTATAATAATTATATACTCTTACTTTTACTTCTAAAAAATTTAAAGAAATAAACAACAAATTTAAAAGTTACTATAATAATACTATAAAGACTTAAGCCTAAAGCTTATTACGCGCCTAAACTGCGTATAATACGCGTTTTAAGAGCACTTAAGCTGCAAGTAAGACGCGCTCTTTACTAAACTATCCTTATATAGTCTAGAGAGTTAATTTAAGGCTGTTAGGACGCTAGACTAGAGGAAGAGGCTCTGTTATAGATAGTTGCGTGTTAGCTGGATCCGCCAAACTCGCTTATTGTTAGCTTGCCTACCTGCAATTGTGCTTATAAGGGGCTCCTCACCTGCAAGGATACTGGCAGGTATTATTGCTTAAAATATACACACGTTATTATTTTAGAGCTATCTCTTACTATCTTCTGTGGTGTGAAGCAAGTACTATTGCCTAAAGCCACCCCTTACACAAGATTGCAATAAAGATAAAGAAGAAGAGTAAGAACACGTACGTTATTGTAGCAGAAGCCTATAATACTTTTTTATAAAAGCTCTTTGCCTACTGCTTTTTACCTTTAGAATTTCTTATACTATATAGTACGACATACAAACAACTTATATACAAATAATATAATACTTAAACTATTCTTCTCTTTGTTTAACACAAAGACTAATAGCTTATATTAAGTAAAGTTAGACTTTACAAAGTTACTATACTAGAAGCTATAGTAGTAGATTATAAAGCTAGCGTTTACTATTATTAAGCAGCTACCTTTGTTAGTTAAAAAGGAGATCCTTATTGTTATTAAGTTAGTGTAAAAGTTAAAATATAACTATAGTTAACATATTTTTGCGTCTAGTATTATAAATGTTAAAGTTACAATAAGGACTGTAAAAGGCTAGTTTAGCTAATACACTATATACTACGCATATTAATAATTTAGGTGTAGTAAAAGTATATTACTTTAGTAATCTCTTCTTACACAAATACAACCTTAGTAAAGAGACTTAAGAGTAGCTTTATAAGAAGTAATAGCATGTTAAGACAGCTATTAAGTAGCTAAAATAAACTAGTAATTAAGAAGATCTTGTAAAACGCCTTTAGGAATAGAAGAGCTATGTATAAATAGTAATACTGTTATTGTTTATTTATATTTAAGAATAGGCACTAAACGCTGCAACTATAATACTGCTAAGATAGCAATAAGACAACAGAAGTTGTAGTTAGTAGTAAATAGTTAGCAGCAAATAGTTATTAGTTAAGAGGGCTAGTTAGAGAGATATTGCGCATCTTTGTTTCTATTTAAATATGCGACACACTAATTGCGTGCTAGTAATGCTAAATAAGGGGGCATAAGCCTAGATACCTGTTGTTAGCAATAAATCTCTTTTTACTTAAAAGGTGTCTACAAAATGTGTAGTTACATTAAAAGGTTGTCTTAAAAGGCCGAAGCCTAGCAGGGTTTATAATAATAAAGAAACTTAACTAATGATAAGTCTAATAAGCTAAGATTTTAGCTTAGTTCAACTTTAAGATATCACACCGCGCTAGAATACCTAATAAAGCAGCAGATGCTCTAAGCAGGAGATTTAACCTACGTAAGAAAAGTTATAAGGAACCTTATACCGCTAAATTTCGAAAGACGCTAGACAGTAGTTTATATTATAACTAGCTAGAACTAGCTAAAGTAGCTAAGGTAGTCGAGCAGGTAGAAACACTATAACAGTAATAGCAGTAAAGAGTAGCTAACATAGCAGTTTAAGCCTAAAAAAGATAGCTTTAATAAGCCACTATAAGATAAGAGAGAGTACTAAGATATAGTTTAAGAGAATTAAATATATATACCTTTACATATAAAACTAAGTCTTATTAAAGAACTATATAAGTCTTTAAAATATATATATGTAGAAATTAAAGAAATAGTTAAGCAACTAGCTAAAGTATTTGCAATACTACACTTGCAAGCAAAGGTACAAGATATATTAAGTAACTGTTTAGTATATTACTCTTTTTTCAAAATAAAACGACTATACTTTACTTTTATAAAAATACAACTAGTATAACAACTAGTTGTAGTATTTATAAAATAACAAAGATTCTTCTTCTTACAGTACTTATAATAAAATATTTTTTTTTCTACTAATAAATGTAATTAGCCTAGGCCTAACGCTGTTAAGTTAGGTAATTTAAATAAATATAGTAGAATAATAACATTTGAGATATAGTTAAAAAAGCGTAAAGAGAATAGAGTATATAATATAATAGGCGTATTAAGACTTTATGTATCGCTAGTAATTTAACACGCAGCACAGGAAAATAATAATCTAAAGGATTAAGATAATACGCCTAAAAGAGGGGATAATATTATAAGTAATACAAAAGATTCTTTCCTTTATGTAGAAAGTTGGTTAAAGGTTAACTACATATACACTAAAAGGTAATAATTTACGCAGGGCGCAGAGATTACGTAACAGGCATTTTGCTAAGACAATACCTCTAGAAGGCCACTGCTTAAAAAAAGGCTAGCGTCCTCTCTAACCTCCCTCTTAGATAGAAGGCACGGGAGGACATAAGACAAAGGTAATAAGTATAAAAATGTGTTAAATTTTATTATTACACTTTTTATAGTTAACTTAAATAGTTTAGGTCTTACATAAACTGTTATCTAGTTATTCTATTATTTATAGAATTAGTATTGTTTACTCTTAGTTAATATTAATAACTCTTTTCTACTTGAACATTTTCCACAATACCTCACAGACTACCGCTTTAGTCTACCTCGCCTTAGTACGGACTAAGCCTAGAGAAGTATAGCCAAACCCTGTGTAACACTTAATGCACGCGCCTTACTAATCCTAGGTTCGCAGCAAGGCTTAACCTTTCCCTATCTAGTTTATATTAACTAGGTGTTACGAACCTAAGAAGAGAGAAGGTACAGACTATGTATAAAGGATAGAGGCAGGAAGAGATCCTAGACCACCTAAACAAAGGACCTGCTAATAAATAATGCTACCCAACATTAGGCACGTAATCCTACAGGCCTTAGCGGAAAGCTTTTATAAAATAAGTTACATGCATTTTATAATATACTACAAAATCTTACAACTATAGAATAGTATAGAATTCTATAGAACAGCATAGGATTTTGTAAGATAGTATAACACTCTTTTAGTATATAGTAGTAAGTATTAAGCTTTTATAGCTTAGTATATTTAACTTTAAGTATAATCTAAAGAATACTTAATTTTTAACTTTTTTATATTATTATAATGTTCTACTAAAGGTGCTAATATAACCTTATACTATTATATTATTCTACTAAATATACTAGTACAACTTTTATTTATTGCACTTACTTATTTTAAAAGAACTAATATAAATTATTTATAAATAATATTTATACTCTAAATACTCTTAAAATAAGTAATACTATAATAGACAACTCTACTAATATTCTAACTACAGAAACACATATAAGAGCTAATAAGCTTAATACTTACTATAGTAATTATAATAAGCTTAAAGAATAGCTATTCGAAGTTAATAAATACTTCTATATTAAAAAGACTAAAATTAATAATAATAATATAGTTATTTAGGCCTTTATATTTTTATAAGAAGCTGCTTAAAAATAGGCTAAGTCTATCTTTTGTTAATATATAAATATTATTATTAATAACAATATCAATAAAGCACTTATTAAAAACTAAAATAATTTTAAAATAGAAATAAACAAAGTTTTTTTAACTTTTAAAGAATTTATAGTGGTAGAACAAAAGATTTAAAAGCTTTAATAAACACTCTCTACAGCTAATTAGATTATAAAGTCTTAGTAGTATTAAATAGTTATTAAATAAGATAATAATGCTTTAATATAAATATACTAATAAGGTTTTAAACTAGCTATAAGAATAAAACTTATATAAAGCAGAGCTACTTTTAATATACTTAATAAACTTATAGCTAAAGCTATTTAAGTAAATAATAACTTCTATAAGCTAAAGTTAAAAAAAATAACTATTTACATAAGAAAATTGTTTACTAAAAAATATAGACGCTTAACTTTGTTAAGTATTCTAACGTCTACACTCTAACTGGACTTAATAATAAAATAATACTTCTAAAATTCTAGAATATTATGTAACTAATAGCTATAAGCCTATACACCTAAACAACTTTAATAAAAGACTTAAAAAGAAGAAGTTTTAAAATAATAAAAGTAGTAAGAAAAGAATTACTTACTATATATATAGTAAAGAAAATTATATAAAATAAGACTACTAGAGCTAAAGTAAAGTAATATAATAGTAAAATATCTTTTACCATATAGTACCTAGCAATAATCTTGAAAAAAAAAATTATTACTTAACCTACTATTACAGCCTAAAAATAGAACTTAGTAAATGTTAATAGTCTAGATAACTTTTTTATAATTATTTTAGAGGAAGCTTTAGACAACAACGTCTTTAGAATAATACTCAATCAAAAATAAAAGTAACTTTAGCTAACTAAACTAAGTATAAAAAAATAGCTAAGTTTTAAATAAAACTACTAGCCCTCTACACTAGTAACAAGAAAGAAACTAATAGCTAAAAATAAAGAAGTTTTACTACTAACTATATAGAAATACCCTAATACGCTAGATAAGCAAGATATTTATATATAAGTACTACTACTTTTAGAAATATAATGCTTAGATAACTTAGCTAAGAAGATGAACGTTCTATTAAAGTAGCTTAAATAACTTAAAAATATCTTTATAAAACTTTATAAAAAAATTTTAATAGAATACTACTAGTATTCTAATTTACTAAAAGAACTATAAAAGAAAGAAATTATTCTAGTAGCTACTATTAATAAAACTCTATATAATAATTTTGTATAAAAATAGACTTAAGATGCTAAGGCATTTTAGAAGAAACTAACGCATTAACTCTTAGACCTAGAGAAGAAGAAAATTTATAAAAAACTTTAGGTAATACGCTAAAAGCACAAAAAGTTAGTTATAATAGTATATGCTATAAGATAGATCTACGTAACTTAAAACACATAAAGTACTTATAAACTATATATATATATATTAGCTGTACTGTACACTACTTAAATAAGTAGAAATTAGAATAGTTTTTAAGAAAACAAAAAGAAATACCTTAATATAAGTAGTTATAGTACAACTACCTAAATAACAAATACGTAGTATATAAATAAATAAATAATATAACTTATACTTTTACAAATATAATAACTTAGAAGAAACTCTATAAATATATATAACGTCGTAGTAGAAAGATTATAAAAATAAAACTTATATATAAGAGTATAATTAGCTCTTATAGTAAACGTGCTTTAATATTAAGTATAGACTATAGATAGTTGCTAAGAAGTTTTAAAAATTTAGTATATAGTGTTATTTAAATAAACGCTTAAGCCACCTAGAACTACTAAAAAAATCAATATAACAAATCCTCTAAGTCTTCTTAAGGTACTATTAAAGCTTAATAAAAATTAAATAATAGTATTAGTAGATTTTAGCTTTAAAGCTAACTTTGTTTCCTCTTAAGTAGTATAAGAAGTAGATTTATAAATACTAAAGAAACAAAACTTTTACTTACTATATTTAGCTAATAGTTAGCCTATGCTAGGCAAAACAATTATTATATATAAAGTTTATAACATAACGCTTAGCATTTGAAAATATAAAAAAAATTTAAAGTTAGACGTTATTAAACTAGCTACTTATAACATTATAGTAGAAGTTTTTTAGTTATAAGAATATAATTTGCAGATTAACTAAAAGTTAAAGAAGTTCTTATTTAAGTGCTGTAGACTAGACGCAACTAAAGGCTAGCCTATATATTAAATAATTATAGTAGTAAATAAAAGAAAGATTTATAATATTGCTAAAAGACAATAAACTTTAACTAAAGATAGCTTTATAACATAAAGGTTTGTGTCGTTTTTTGGTACCTTCAGCAAATTTTTTCGACCCTGATTTTCGCTTGGTGGTCTGAGCTTTTCTGCTCCGAGCGCTTAGCGCTAACATAAAGGTTTAATTTAATAAATACTAGCAGAGTACTTCTAATTTATAAAGTAAGAGTTTTATAGTAATACGTAACTTTAAATATTTTAAAAAGGTATTAAAAACTTTAGTACTTTCTTATAAAAGTAGTAAATAGTAAAGCTTTACTACAATACTAACTTTAAAACTAAAAAATTATTTAAAAAAAAAGAGAAAACTCTACTCTTTAAGCTAATTAATGAATTATTAAAGGTAAGACTTAAAATACTACAAACTAAGCTAAATAAAAATACAAGAAAAAAATATATTATACTTTTAATATTGCTAGTAAGATTTCTTATACTTTTTATACTAAGGAAGAATAGGCTACTAAGAATATGCGTTAACTACTAGAAACTTAACAATATTATAGTAAAAAATAAATGCTTACTACTAAATATTATAAAGATTTAAAATTGATTATTTTATGCTAATGTTCTTATAGCATTAAACTTCTAAGATTAATACTACCTGATTAAAATAAAGAATAGTAAAAAATAAAAGACAGCGTTCTAAATATAATATAAATACTATAAATATACTATTATACTACTTAAGCTTACAAACGCCCTAGAAATATTTTAAGAACTTATTAATAACGTGTTAAAAGTATATTTAAATATCTTTATTATAGTATACTTAGATAACATTTTTATCTACTCTAAGAACTTAAGAGATTATATAGAATATGTCTATATAGTACTAAGGTGCCTAAAGTAATTTAACCTTTAACTTAAACTCAAGAAATAAAAATTTTATAAAAATAAAGTTGCTTTTCTTAAATATATAGTAGGAGCACAAGGAGTATAAATAAGTAAAAAAAAATATAAGCAGTTAAGAAATAGCTATAACTAATAATAATAATAAAAATATAATTATTTTCAAAATTTTTAAACTTTAACTAATAGTTAATAAAAAACTATTTAAAAATTACTATCTTGTTAACAAGACTTATAAAGAAGAACATACTCTTTAAGTAAAGTAAAAAAGTAAAAAACCCTTTTTAGATGCTTAAGAAAGTAAGTATAAAACTACTATACTTTTATATATTTTAAGTAAAACAACTATTATGCTTTAAAACAAATATATAAAACTCTATACTAAGAGGCTGCGCTAGTTAGCTATGCAAAAGTAAATAGCACTTTATTACGTGCTATTTATACAAATTCTCTAAACTAGAAAATCAATATAATGTCTATAATAAGGAGCTACTAGCTATTGTTACATGCTTACAGCATTAAAGAGTATACGTAAAAAGCTGCTTAGAACTTGTAATATTTATAAATTATAAGAATTTAGTTAACTTTATAACTACTAAAGTATTTACCTAATAATAAGTAAAATAGTTAAAATTACTTAGACAATATAAGTTTAAAATTATATATATAATAAAAAAAATAATAGTAAAGCAAACGCTTTTAGCTAACAACATAACACTACAGGAGCTAAAGAAATTATTAATACTATAATACTTAAGATTAATAAAGATAGATTATTAAGACTAGCAAAAACGCTAAACGTAATCTTATAAATAATACATAATATACTAGAAGAATTGTAAAATGTAATTATAAAATAATACTATAATAACTTTGTATATAGTTACCCTAGTATTATTTAAACTATAGAACTTATTAAAAGAAATTATAAGTTTTTAAGAATAAAAGATAAAGTTACTCTCTTTATTGCTAAGTGTGTAGACTATTAGAAGGATAAGTATAGTACTTACGCACCTTATAAAGAAATGCAAGCAATAGAGCTACTTAACGCACTATAGTAAAATATCTTTATTGTAAGGGGTAGCTTCAGGCAATAGTACTTGCTTCACACTACAGAAGATAATGAGAGATAGCTCTAGAATAATAGTATGTGTATATGTTAAACAATAATACCTGCAGGTTTCCTCGCAGGTAAGGAGCCCCTTATAAGCACAATTGCAGGTAGGCAAGCTAACAATAAGCGAGTTTAGCAGATCTAGCTAACACGCAACTATTTATAACAAAGCCTCCCCCTTTAGTCTAGCGTTCTAACAGCCTTAACTTAAAACTTCTAAAATTATATATAAGGATAGCTTAGCAAGAAGCGTGTTTTACACGCAATTTATATGCGCTTAAAATATATATTACTTATAAGTTAGATACGTAGTAAGCTTTACAGTTCAAGTTCTGTAGTATTATTATAGTAACTTTTAAATTTTGTTGTTTATTTCTTAAAAAAATTTAAAAGTAAAAGTAAGAATATATAATTATTATACATAGTTTATGCAAGGTAATATTTACTATAGTAATAAAGATATTTTTTAGTATATTTTTTATAGTCTTTGTCTTGCTTAACATACTTAACATGTAATATTAGCGTACTTATTACGCACTCTAATACTAAGCTTTAATTTTTATTATAGTTTACTATCTAAATTCTAAGTATATTAAGAAGTTCTAATTATAAGATGTTTAGCTGTATAAGTTTAGTATACTTAAAAAAGCTATTAATTTTATTACTTTATATGCAACCTGCCTACGCTGTGCATAAAATATTACTAAGTAAAAAGAAATTTATAAAAAAAACTAAGTATTATTATTATAAATATTATACTAAAGGCAACTATAGTAGTTGTACTAAAGTAAGTCTTTGTTACAAACCTAAGAAGAGAGAAAGTACAGACTATGTATAAAGGATAAAGGCAGGAAGAGATTCTAGACTACCTAAACAAAGGGCAACGCCTTTGTGTAATAATAGATAATGCTACCCTGCACTAAGCACGTAATCCTACAGGCCTTAGCAGAAATCCTTTATAGGACAAGTTACATGCGTTCTATAATGTACTATAAAATCCTACACGTCCTACGCATAGGACAGCATAGGATTCTATAAGACAGCAAGACACTCTCTTAGTATATAGTAGTAGGTATTAAGCCTTTATAGCTTAGTATGTTTAACTTTAAGTGTAATTTAAGGATTACCTAATTCTTAACTTTTTTATGTTATTACATTATTTTACTAAATATGCTAACACAACCCTATCTATTGTACTTACTTATTTTATAAGAACTAATACAAATTATTTATAAACAATTTTTACACTTTAATTACTTTTAAAATAAGTAATACTATAATAGACACCCCTACTAACATCTTAACTATAGGAATAACTACACAAGCTAACAAGCCTAATACTTACTATAGTAATTATAATAAGCTTAAAAAATAGCTACTCTAAGTTAATAGATACTTCTACATTAAAGAGACTAAGATTAATAACAATAACATAGTTGTATAGGCCTCTACGTTTCTATAAAAAGCTGCTAAAAAATAAGCTAATCTTATTCTTTATTAATACATAGACATTACTATTAATAATAATATTGATAAAGTACTTGTTAAAGACTAAAATAACTTTAAAATAGAAATAAGAAAAGTATTTTTACTTTTTAAAGAATTTGTAGTAGCAGAATAAAAAATTTAAAAGTTATAACAAACGCGCTCTACAGCTAATTACATAATAAAGTTTTAATAGTACTAAATAGTTATTAAATAGAATAATAATGCTTTAATGTAGATGTACTAACAAGGTCTTAAACTAGCAGTATAAGTAGAACTTATACAAAGTAAAGCTACTCTTAACATGCTTAACAAACTTATAGCTAAAGCTATTTAAGTAAATAACAACTTTTATAAGCTAAAGTTAGAAAAACAACTATTTATATAGGGAATTCACATACTTAGAACTATAGACGCTTGACTTTGTTAAATATTCTAATGTCTATACTTTAACTAAAGTTAACAACAAAACTATACTTCTAGAATTCTAAAATATTATACAACTAATAGCTACAAGCCTATATACTTTAATAACTTTAATAAAGAACTTAGAAAGAATAAGTTTTAAAATAATAAAAGTAGTAAAAAAAGAATTACTTGCTATATATATAGTAAAAAAGGTTATGTAAAGCAGGACTGCTAAAGCTAAAGTAAAGTAATATAATAGTTAAATATTTTTTACTGTGCAGTACTCTGCAATAACCTAGAAAAAGAATAGAATATTATTACCTAACTTACTATTACAGTCTAAGGGTAGGACTAGGCAAATATTAATAGTCTAAATAACTTCTTTATAATTACTTTAAAGGAAGCCTTAGATAACAATATCTTTAAAATAATACTTAACAAAAGAATAAAAGCAACTCCCGCTAACTAAACTAAGTATAAAAAAATAGCTAGGTTTTAAAAACTTACTAGCTTTTTATACTAGTTATATAGGAAGAACTAATAGCCTATAACTATAAAAACTTATTACTAGCTATGCAGAAGTACTACACTATACTAGACAAATAAAATATTAACATATAAGTATTACTACTCTTAGAAATATAATACTTAAATAACTTAGCTAAAAAAATTAACGTTCTGCTAAAGCAGCTTAAACAATTTAAAAAAATCTTAATAAAACTCTGTAAAAGAATATTAATAAAATACTACTAGTATACCAATTTACTAGAAGAACTATAAGAGAAAAAGATTACTTTAGTAGCTACTATTAATAAAACTTTATATAATAACTTTGTATAGAAATAGACCTCAAATGCTAAGGCATTCTAGAATAACCTAACGCATTAACTTTTAGATTAAAAAAAAAATTTATAAAGAACTCTAAGTAACACGCTAAAAGTAAAAGATATAAGTAGTTAACTATAATAGTATATACTATTAGATAGATCTACGTAACCTAGAACACGCAAAATACTTATAAACTATATATATATATAATAGCTACACTATACACTATTTAGACAAGTACAAATTAAGATAGTTTTTAAGAAAACTAAAAGAAATGCCTTAATATAAGTACTTATAGTACAACTGCCTAAATAATAAATACATAGTATATTTATAGGACAAATAATATAGCTTATACTTTTATAAATACAATAGTTTAGAAAAGACTTTATAAATATATATAACGTAGTAGAAGAATTATAAGAATAGAACTTGTAAATAAAAGTGCAACTAGCCTTTATAGCATATATGCCTTAATATTAAATGTAAACTATATATAGTTGCTAAGAAGTTTTATAAATTTAGCACATAGTCTTTTTTAGACAAACGCCCTAAACACCTAGAACTACTAAAGCAATAAATGCAATTAACCTCTTAAGCCTTTTTAAGCTACTAGTAAAGCTTAATAAACATTAAATAATAGTATTAGTAAATTTTAGCTTCTAAGTTAACTTTGTTTTTTCTTAAGTAGTGTAAGTAGTAAGTTTATAAACACTAAAAAAATAAAAACCTTACTTACTATATAGAGTAAATAGCTAGCTTATGCTAGGCAAGATAACTGTTACGTATAAGGTTAACAAAGTAACGCTTAGCATCTAGAAATATAAAGAAGAATTAGACTTAGAAGTTTTTAGATTAGCTACTTATAATATTATATTAAGAATTCTTTAGTTATAAGAATATAACTTTTAAATTAACTAGAAGTTAAAAAAGTTCTTATTTAAGTGCTGTAGATTAGACGCAACTATAAGCTAGCCTATACATTTAACAACTATAATAGTAAATAAAAGAAAGATTTATAATATTACTAAAAAATAGTAAATTTTAACTAAAAACAGCCTTACAACACAAAAGTTTAACTTAATAAATACTAGTAAAGCACTTTTAAGTTACAAAGTTAAAGTTTTAAAGTAATATATAACTTTAAATATCTTAAAAAAGTATAAAGAATTTTAGTACTTTTTTATAAAAGTAGTAGATAGCAAAGCCTTACTAAGACACTAACTTTAAGACTATAAAATTGTTCTAGAAAAAGAGAAGACTTTACTCTTTAGGCTAATTTATTAACTATTAAAAATAAAACTTAAAAAACTAAGGACTAAGCTAGATAAAAATCTAAAGAAAGAATAAATTAGACCTTTAATATTGCTAGTAAAATTTCCTATACTTTTTATATTAAAGAAAAATAGGCTACAAAAAATATGCGTTAACTACTAGAAACTTAATAGTTTTATAGTAAAGAATTAATACTTATTACTAAATATTACAAAGCTTTAGAATTAATTATTTTATGCTAAGATCTTTACAGTATTAGACCTCTAAAATAAATACTACTTTATTAAAATAAAAAAAAGTAAAGAATAAAAAACAGCGTTCTAAATATAATATAAATACTATAAATATACTATTATACTATTTAGGCTTACAAACGCCCTAGCAACATTTTAAAAACTTATTAATAATATATTAAGAGTATATGTAGATATTTCTATTATAGTATACTTAAATAATATTTTTATTTACTTTAAAAACCTAAGAGATTATATAGAATACGTCTGTACAGTACTAAAGTACTTAAATTAGTTTAGCTTCTAGCTTAAGCTAAAGAAATATAAGTTTTATAGAAATAAAGTTACGTTCTTTAGATATATAGTAAGAGCACAGGGAGTATAAATAAGTAAAAAGAAAATATAAGTAGTTAAGAAATAGCTATACCTAATAATAGTTAAAATAATATAATTTTTTTTAAGATTTTTAAACTTTCACTAACAGTTTATTAAAGACTACTTTAAGATTACTATTTTATTAATAAGACTTATAAGAAAAGAAATACTCTTTAAGTAAAGTAAAAAAGTAAAAAACGCCTTTTAGATGCTTAAAAAAGTAAGTATAGAACTACACCTTAAAATATTCTAAGCAGGACAACTATTACACTTTAAAACTAATATATTAGATTTTATGCTAAGAGGCTGTGCTAGTTAACTGTATAAAGGTAAATAGTACCCTATTATATACTATTTATAAAAAAATTCTAGACTAAAAAAATAATATAACGTTTATAATAAAGAGCTTTTAGCTATTATTATATGCTTATAGTATTAAAAAGTATACGTAAAAAGCTACTTAGAACTTATAATATTTATAAATTATAAGAATTTAGTTAACTTTACAACTACTAAAGTACTTAACTAATAATAAGTAAGATAGTTAGAATTACTTAGACAATACAAGTTTAAAATTATATATTTACTAAAAAAAGATAATAGTAGAGCAAATACTGTTAGCTAACAATATAATATTACAAGAATAAAAAAAATTATTAATACTATAATATATAGAATTAATAAAGATAGATTATTAGAACTAGTAAAAACGCTAAACGTAGTTTAATAAATTACACTAGACGTAAAAAAAGAATTATAAAAAGTAATTATTAAATAATATTATAATAACCTTATATATAGTTACTCTAGTATTACCTAAACTATAAAACTTATAAAAAGAAATTACAAGTTTTTAAAAATAAAAAATAAAGTTACTTTTTTTATTGCTAAGTGCGCAAACTATTAAAAGAATAAGCTTAGTACTTACGTACTTTATAAATAAATATAAGTAATAAAACTACTTAATATACTATAGTTAGACATCTTTATAGACTTTGTTACAGGACTACTAGTATTAAGAGACTTTATTACTAAAGTATTTTATAACATAATTTTTGTAGTAGTTAATTAATTTATAAAATAAGTAGAGTATATTACTTTTAAAATTTTTTTTACAGCAGTATAGCTAGTACACATTATTAATAACTAAATTATTAAATACTACAGCATACTAAAGTTAATTATTAGTAATAAAGATAAGCTCTTTACTTTTAACTTTTAAACAACACTATTAGCTGTAATTAGAATAAAATAAAAGCTATTAACAGCTTATTACTTATAAATAGACAAACAAACTAAATAAATAAACTATATAATAGAAGCCTACCTTAGAATATATATTAATTAATAGTAAGATAATTAGGTATTACTACTACTTATAGCATAAATAGCATACAATAATAAAATTTTAAAATTTATAAAATAAATACTATTTTATGCAAACTATAAAAAACACCTAAATTTCTTTATATATATACTTTTAAGCTAGAAAATAGAAGGAGCTATTATAATAGGTAATAAGCTTAAAATAGTATATAAGTTACTTAAAACAATACTTAAGAAGGCTTAATACTAAAGTATTTTATATATTAACTAAAAACAAGAAATAGCACGTTAGCAAAAAAAAAGAGATAAAGTATATTTGCTTATAAAGAATCTTCGCACTAAACAACCTAATAAAAAACTTAATAATATTAAGGTTAAACTATTTTTAGTTCTAAACTAGAAGAGACTAGTAACGTATACACTTAACTTTTTACTAGATATAAGAATTTACCTAAAATTCTATATTAATATATTAGAACTAGCAGACTTAAGAACGCTATTATAAAAAACCTTTTACTTTAAAATAAAAAAAAATTATGTTTTTAAAGTTAAGAAAATCTTAGTATACTAAGCACAAAATAACAGCAAAGAATACTTAGTTAAATAGTTAAAATACTTAAATAGTAAGAATATATAGAAACTAAATATAAACTTTATAAATTATTACTAACTACTTATATAGTACTATGCAACTTACTTAAGGAGTTGTTAAAAGTAGAATTACCTTCTAAATAGGTAGAAGAGAATGCGCTTTAATCTAACAACAGCGTGCTAGGTATTAAGCTACTTTTTAGAATACTAACTTTATAGTTAATATTTTTTGCAGCTTCTAAAGCTTTAATCTTCTTAATAAATTTTCTTAACTTATTTATCAACTACTACTTATAATATGCTAGCACTTTATACTATTTCTTAAGAAAATCTTTCTTTATACATGCTACTAATAATGCCTTTAGTACAACTAACTCTACTATATTAGCTTTAGACTTCTACTACTCTAATTAGGCTAATTTTTAGTCTAGCTATAAATAATCTAGCAATAGCACTTCTACTAGAATACACTTCTTAACTTTACTTTTATAATAATTTCTATACGCCTTTTTTAACAAAGATATTTAATACAACAAATTTTTCTTAATATAATATTAATAAGCAACTATAGTAGGTTAACTAATACTATTTATATAATTACTAAGTACGTAACAATAAGCAGTACTGTAGAAAACTATTAAGCTAGTTTATAAAGACAAGAACGTAGAAAAGGAGGATAGTATTATAAACTTAAGAAGAGAGAAGGTATAGACTATGTATAAAGAATAAAGGCAGGAAGAGATTCTAGACTACTTAAACAAAAAGCAACGCCTTTATATACTAATAGATAACACCACCTTACACTAAGCACGTAATTTTACAGGCCTTAGCAGAAATTCTTTATAAAATAAGTTACATGCGTCCTATAATATACTACAAAATCTTACACGTCCTACGTATAGGACAGCATAGGATTCTGTAGGACAGCAAGACACTCTCTTAGTATATAGTAGTAGGCATTAAGCCCTTATAGCTTAGTGTGTTTAACTTTAAGTGTAATTTAAGGATTACCTAATTCTTAACCTCTCTGTGTTATTACATCATTCTACTAAACGTGCTAACACAACCCTGTCTATCGTACTTACTTATTCCACGAGAACTAACACAGATTATCTACGGACGATCTTCACAGTCTTTTTATTTTATTAACTACGCTTTAGCTAATTTAAATAAGTTCTTAAGGCGCTTAATAGGCGTTTAAATTATTTATATTAACTTTGCTTTTATTTTAATACTGTATTTACTAATACTAATACTCTAAAGACTAACTTTACTATTATTACTACTAGCGTTAAGCTTACGCGCTGCTAGCACTAATTTAACTTTTAGCTTTCTAACTACTACTATGTTGCTATATACACTAGTACTCTTTTAAAAGTGCTTACTAAGGTGCTAATATTCTTGTTTTATTTTTTAAGCTTAATCTTAGTAGAGTAGTGCTGCATAGTAGCTGCTTTTAAGTTAATTACTTGTTATGTAGCTAGAATTGCTAGTCCCTCTAGTAATAATAATAATAATAAGAGCTTAGGTAATAATAATATGCTACTACTTATGCGTAGTCTAGGCGCAAGTATCGCTTATAATAGTAGTATTAGAAGTAGTAGTAATAATAAAATAAGTAGTAGTAGTAAGAAGATTTATAGTAATAAGTAAAAGTAAATATCTTTTATACTTATAGTTTTATTCTTTTTAAATACCTAATATTGCGCCTTAAAGGCGCAGTAAGAACATTTAAAATACTTTTCTAGCGCGCTTAAAATGTAATAATTCTTATTTATGCTTATATTTCTTAATTAGTTATTTTATATTCTTAAACTGTAATGCTAAAGTCTAAGTAATTTATAATTTATAATAACTTTTCTATTACAACGAATACTTTAGCTAGCAGTTCTTAATTTATTTTTCTAATATTTTTTTAACTTTTTAAATCTTATTATTTTTAGAGCTAATTTCTAGTACTTAAGTATTATCTTCTTAACTACTACGTAATTTCTATTACTCTAGTAAAGAAATATAAAAGACATTATAAATATAATAGTAAAGTAGTAGTTATAGTTAGTAAGCTTATATTTTAACTACTTTTTGCATTTAGAATAGTTCTATAAACTTGCTAAAAAGCTTCTTACTAAGTTAGTAGGCTAGGCTAACATTCTTTATGCTAAGGCAAACTAAGTTTTTCTAGCAAAAAATTTTAGTTTATATTTTTTATTATAGTATTAGCGTTAGTATTTTTATACTACTAAGAAGTATTCTTTTGCTATTACATGTGCGCTATGTATGCGCTACGCTCTATTTACAGCGTCTAGTACCTCTCCTTTTAGCCTACTATCTTTAGAAAGCAACGTAAGCAATAAATACTTACTACATACTAAGTAAAAAAGTTTTATTTTTATTAATTTATAAATAGAGTTGTTGTATACAAATTGTGTAGTTAGTAAAAGTAATATCTAATTATTTTATTTCTCTAAAGCAAACGTTCTTAAGTATTACTTTATTATTTAGTTTTAGCGTTTAGTTTGCCTATTTATTTATAGGTAAAAAGCTGTGCTTAGCCTACGCTTTACTTATAATTAGTAGCATATTTCTATTTAAAATGTAGAGGTAAAGATTAAACTGCAATTAGATATAATGCCTTTTTAGATTTAATATTTTAAAATAATATATTTAAAGTAAGAATCTGCAAACTAGTTTATATTTTATACTTTTAATATAAGTATGTAGATTGCTATCTTTAAAAAGTAGTTAATAATTATAAAGATTATATTAAATACGTAACTTAAACTATTATTTTTACTAGTAGTAGCTTTATAACAAAACTAAAGCTTACTTCTTTAAATATTTTATTAAAAACTAATAATAGTAATAACTAACTATATTTGCTATGTCTCAAAGCCTTACTTTTTTAGTATACTATATAGGTCTTTACATAATCCTAAACATTATAGCATAGCTTTAGCTAGTAATATAGCCTACTTATAAGCTTATAAGTCCTATGTGCGCTAAAATAACTTACTATACGTATATTATAATTTTATAACAAAATCTTCTACCTAGTAGCTTATTCTAGTAGAATACAAATTCCACTTTAATATTTTAGAACTTCTTTATTATTAACGCGCTACACTTACGTGCTACTACTATTTTAAGTGCAGGCTGCTTACTTAAAGTTTACAACTTACTATAAGGCAAAGGCGTTTTTTTGTTATAACTAGCGTAGTTTATTTATTAAAGCTTTTAACTCTACTATTGCAGGTTTGCTACTAACTAATACTCTAGCTAAAGAGCGTAGTACGCATAGTATATACTCTATAGCACTAGTAGTTTAAATACTCTTTATTTTATAAATATTAGCTATATGCGTTTTACATACGCCTTCTTAGCTATACTAAGTTATAGAACTTTTTATTTTATGTCGCATCTATGACGTACCAACCTCAAGGCCCAAGGCCTCCTTAAGCCTAAGCCTAGGCGCCTGTTAGCTTACGCGCTGAGCGCGCGCTAGCTAACCGCATGTTAGAATATCTACGCCGAACTTATAAGCTTACACCTAAGCTTGGCAGGATACGTGTTAAACTTCTCTAAGTTTAATAGTAGCCTTTCTAGGCTAGGTCTATATAAATAGCACGTCTTAGACTTAGTTAGAAAGGCAGAATTAGAATTAACTATTTAGTTTTCTTAAACTACTGTTACTAGCTCCTTGTTCTTTATAGTTATAAGCCTAGCGCTTTAAATTACAGTTTAGATTCTCTCTACGCAACTTAAAGTACACTAGTAGTAGTTTAAACTCTTTTATTTGTTTAAAAAACTTAGTTTATACTTTTTAACTTACTAACTAATTATACGCAAAAGAATAGCAAGTAACTTTTTATAAATTACTAACTTAGCGCGCCTTATAAGCTATGTAACTTAGACTTATTAGTACACCTAGCTAAAGTTTAACGCTAAATTTAAAGAAGTCTAAAAATATATTAACTTAGAGGCTATTGTAACTATTAATATATTAATAAAGCTGCCTTTAAGGCTTTTAGCGCCTGCAGAGAACTTATTTTAAAGAAAACTTAAAGCTTATAATAAAAAACTTAATAAATACTACGCAAGGTATATAAACTAGGCTATAAATATATACGCCCTTTAGTATATTTAAAATTAAGTCTACGTAACTATTAATAAACAGTTACTAGCTCTAATTATAATTAAACTTATAAATAGTGTTAGTTAAACGCTTAACAAGCTTATTAAATAACTATAGCTTAAACTAGCGCTAACAGACACTATTAACTAAATAGTAACATATTAGAAGTACTAAGTAAGCTTTAAAAAAGTAAAACTTAGTACTATAGAACTAAGAGCTTAGTATAATAAGTAGTGAATAAGCTAACTAAAAGCTAAGAGGCTAAAGATTTTTAAAGTAAATAGCGCGCTTACTGTATTTAACTTTCTAAACGCTGTAGAAGCTAAATACGCTCTTAACTAGGCTAATATAATAAAAATGCTTTACTAATAGTAGTAAATACTTAGAAAGAATTATCTAAACTTTAACTAAACTAGTTAAGTATTTTTAGAAATACTCTATTAGCGCTTAGTTAGCGCACTAAGCTTAGCTAAATTAATAAAAAAAGCCTTTACTACTCTAGAAAACTTAAAAACTTATAAAAATTAAAGTAATAAAAGTATAGCTTAGAAAGTTAACTATAAGTGCCTATGCAAAGTTAATAAAGAATATAAGCACTACTAGAATTTTGTAAAATGCTATATACTTTTAGTAGTAATTAAGGCCTATACTAAAGTCTACTATAATGTTAGTAAAAAAAAAGCTAAAAAAAATTTAAAAATACTTGTACACTAACTAGTTTAAAGAACTTAGAGATAAACTAGTTAAAGTAGAATATAAGCTTCTTTAGAAAGAAAAGAGTAAGTTAAAGACTTTCTTAGGCAGTATTATTATATTATTAATTAACTTAGCACTTCTTAAAGAAGACAAAAGCCTAAGTATATACTACACTAGTAATTATAACGCCTATATACTATTAGAGAGCACTATACTTAATAGTAAGGCCGCGTTACACTTAGTAAATAGCAAAGAACTACTTATACTAAGCTTCTTTGTACCTGTAAGGGAGGTAGAAATAGTAAAAGTAGGCACTTAGCTTTTTCTTATTAGTAGTTAAAGGACTTGCATTCTCTGCTAAGTCTTAAATAAAACATGTAGTAATAAGACTAAGGACTTTACTTTTATAAATATAGTAGTTGTTAAAAGTTTTTATCTTAATATTATTTTAGAAGCTCGCCTACACAGAAAAAGAGTTTAGTACTTAGGCTTAAATAACATACTTTACTAAAGTATACTTAGTAAAAATGTTATACTAGTATAGCTTAAATATTGTTTTAACCTCTTATTCTTTAAATATAAGCCTTTATCTTTTTATTTAAAGCTTATTATAAATATAATACCTCTTGTTAAAAGCTTATAAAAAACTTATCTAAGGAGCGACTTAGAGGACCTTTAGCATGCTAGAGCAGAGCATCTAGGTCTAAAAGTACTAGAAGTACTTGTTAGCGCAGCTTAGAGAGTACAAATTAAAGAAATAGCACGTATAAAATGTAAGCACTATGCTTTAACTTATGCTAAACAAGTTATTTTAAAAAGACTAAAAGAGCCTTTTTCTTAACTATACTAGAGGATTTTATAAAACTTATTTAACATGCCTTAAAGTTGTTTAAAAGAATAATAAATATAAGTTATTAAGAACGCCTTTAGTAGTAAGCTCTATGTATATATTTTATAAGCTAAATTTATCTTAAAAATTATAAAAGCTTTTTACTATCTTAAAGCTTTTATTAAAGCTTATTACAAGCTCTAGATAGTTAAAATTACACAAGATAATAATTCTTTAATACTCTTTTAGTGTAGTATATTATAATACTAAATATAGTGTAAAGAATGTAGTATTACAATTAAGCCTTCTCTACTATATATACATAAACTAAATAGAGCTGCTAAATAAGCAAGACAAGAAATAATAACTAAGTTAATTAAAATAAGAGTAAGCACAAACCTGCTTAAGAAACTTTAGCTAGAAATTATTAAGGCTGTAGTATAGCTTTATAATATAAGCTTATTCTACGCGTACAGTTTACGCTTACTAAGTAAGCTCTTTAATTAATAGAGCAGAGGGTACTTTAAGTACTATAAACTAGAGCTTTTTAAGAGCCTTATAATAAACATAAAACTAGATTAGAGCAGTATATACGCCTACAGCTGCCGCGCCTATCTTTTAAATAAGAATAAAGCAGCTAGGTAATATAAAAAGAGCTTTAAGACTTTTCTTAAAGGCTATATTAGTTACTTAGTAGAATATAGAGCCTTTAATATATACTAAATATAAGTTTTAGCGCTTAACTAAGTTATTACAATATATAATGTTACATTTAATAAGACGCTGTACTATAAAGGACTAGCTTATAAGCTGCTAAAGCAGGACGCAGTTCTTATAGTATATACTATTAATAATAATAAAATTAGTAAAGCTAAAGAAATACTTAAGCAACTTACAAGTCTTAGTTAAGTAGTAGTAATAATATAAGAGGCCTTAAAGCTAATAAGTAGTTAGCTAATAATAAAGACTATAGAAGGCCTACTATAGTCTCTAATAAGTAGTACACTAAAAGCACATAAAAAATATTAAGCTAACACTTTTTAGAAAATTTATATAGAGTAAAAAGGTCTTTTAAAATAGCTACTAACGCTTAAGGCAACACTAGCGCCTTCTTCTTTAAGAGCGCAAATGCTAAAGCAAGGCACTTTAGCTAAAAGAGCTATAAGTAGTAGTAATAAGCTACTTAGCTCTTAAAAATTATAAATAACTAGTAAATTAAGCTTAATAGACGCGTAGAGACTTTTATAGTCTTTAAAAAGAGCAGGAAATACTTCTAAAAAAGCCTAGTACAGTGCTAAGAATCTTATAGCACTAGCTAAAGTCTTTTAAGATTCTCTAGTAAAAAAACTTTATAAAAAGAAAGTATAAAGACTTCCTGCAAGAAGCTTCTTAAGGCTAAAAAACAAGAACTAATGTAGTCTTAATATAAAAAGTGTAGGCATACACTGCCTACTTTACAACTTCTTAAAGGTACTTAAGCTTAAGGCACTACTCTATTAGCCTTAAAAAAATTAAGAGCTAATTATAGTCTACGCTATAATAGCAGCAGCTCTTAGAAAAAATAATTAACTTTAAACTTACTTTAACAATCTTTTAAAGCTTCTAAGTAAATAAAAAAACTTCTAAAACTACTAATATAAGACTCTATTTAAATACGCTACTTAAAAAAAGATTAACACTTTACTTTTAAAAGGCACCTAAATAGAAAAAAAGACTTTAAAGAACTTTAGGTCTTTTCTTTTTAAATAAGTATTTACTTATAAGCTTAATAAAAATAGCTACTTTTTTAAATATAAAGCACGTCTTGTAGTAAAAAAAAACTTATAAGTAAAAAACTTACTATACTTAATATATGCAGCAATACTAGCTGTGTAATCTTTTAAACTTGTAATAGTAATTACAGCTAAATTTAATATAAAAATTTAGTAGCTTAATATAGTAGGCGTGTTTTTTAACACTAATATTAGTAAAGAAATAATAGTCTTATACAACTTACTAGATAGTTATAAGCGCCTAAGAAAATGCGTTAAGCTTAAGAGAGCTTTATATAGCCTATAAAACTTGCTATTGTTATAGTATAATAAGTTCTTAAACACCCTAAAAAAGCTTAGCTTATAAGCCTTAGCTAAAAAGTCTTGTTTCTTTTATACTAAGGACTGCGCGCTTCTCCCAATATTTTATATAAACAATATTCTCTTTATAAATTACTAATTTTACTAAACAAGAGCCTATAAGCTCCTTAAATTAATTAAAAACATTTATAAGGTTAAAGATAAAGAAAAGGCAAGCTAGTTTCTAGAAATAAAAATTATAAGAGATTGTAAAAAGCGTATAATATTACTACTATATAACACCTATATTAACAAAGTTGCAAAAAAATTTAATTTAGACGCCTTTAGCAGGTTCCTAAAGACTTCTCTACTCTTAGAAGAGCTAGTTAAAAATCCTAGAGAGGCCCTAAAGCTTTAAATTAAGGCCTACTAAAAGCGCGTTAGTAGTACGCTGTATACAGCTATTATACTGCGACCTAACACTACTTACGCAGTTTTTAAGCTCTTTTACTTTCTTACTAACTCTTTAAATACTTACATAAAGGCTGTAGATTATCTTATATAATACCTTTACTATACAAGGCATAAGGGGATTATATATAGTAATAATAATAATAAAGAGCTTACTATATATAGAGATGCGTCTTTTGTAAATAATTTAGAGACTTATTAATTTTCTTAAGGCTACATTATTATACTCTTTAAAAGTCTAATTATTTAGAAAGCAGCTTATTAAGCTATAGTAACAACTTTAATAACAGAAGCTAAGCTCCTTGTATTAAAGTATATAGTAAAAGAATCTATAGCGCTTAAAAAACTATTTAAAAAGCTTAAGCTTATAGTTTTAAGAGCCTAAAAGATCTTTTGCAACAACTAACAAACTATACGGAAAGTAAAAAAAAAATAACTACTAAGCTTTGTTATGTTAATATACAGAATATGTAGCTCTGCTAAGAGCACGCTAAAAGCTTATTTTAGATTAAACATTTACTAATAGCTAAGATGCTAGCTAATAGACTTACAAAGTACTTATTAAAATAAAAGCTTAAGCACTTTAAAAAGCTTATTAATATAAAACGCATGTTTTACAAAAAATTATAAAAAAAAAAAGAGTATAAAAAGAGAAGAAATAGATATTTAATTATTAGAGTAGATTAGCCCCTTACTTCTAGAGAACTTATAAGATTCTAAGAAAATAACCTCCTCTTAATAGGTTTTTAAGTAACTAAGAGGTTAACTAGCTTATCTAACAGCTTTTTAGCGCGTAGACAACGCGCAAAGAGACTATTAGAAGAGCTAGTAGGCTTTTTTAGTTATTTTAACTTTTTTTTTTTTTTTTTTTTTTTTTTTTTTTTTTTTTTTAGAAGGAAGCAGACAGTAGCTTATAAGCTTTTTAGCCTACTTACTTTGTAATTTGTTAGTATAAAAAACTTATAAAAAAATAAAAGAAAAGCTTATAATAGCGTAATTTTTTAAAGCTTAGTAAAAAGCTTTTTAGCTAAAGAAATAGTAATTTAAAACCTTTAATTATTAGTAAAAGCTTAAAATTTAAGAAGAAAATATATATAGAACTTTGTAAGTCTTTTTATTAAAGTACTGCTAGCAGCGTGTTCTAGAGCCTAAGGCCCTATTTTAATAAGCTTTATTAGAGCTACTAAATAAAGCGCTTTTAACGTACTTAAGATAAAGCACGTTATAATACATACTAAGTTTGCCTTAGCGCCTAAGAGTTACTGCTAGGGTTTTACTCCTGCAGGCAGTCTTAACTAAAGTTTTAACTTTACTTATACGCTCTTTAAACATGTAAGCTAGTACTATATTTAAAGTAGCACTAGTTAACTTTACGTAAAAAGCGCGTTTTAGGGGCAGCTACGCTACTAAAGTAGGCGGCAACAGCGGCGGCGGCGAGGGCACAGGCAAGGGCGACGGCGGCGGCGCGTGCACAGCAGCATAAGCAGTAGCACAAGTAGCAGCAGCTTTTTGTAGTTTTAACTTTTATATAAAGTTAGTAACTAAATAAAAAAAGTACTAAAATAAAGCTAAAAGCTACGTAAAGGTATAAAGTAGCGCGTAGTAGCCTAAAAAGCAATATAAAAGTATAGTAACACTTATAGAAGCAATTAGTATTACTTTTAAGAAATTTAGGTAAGTTTTTAAGTAATACTTACAACAGCTATAGTAGTGTTAGATACTAAGCCTAAAAGGCTTAAAAATTTATTATTTTTATTATTGCGCCTTACGCTAAGCTATATATACGCACGTGCGCAATGCGTTGCGCAGTGCGCTAAGACTATATAAAGCTCTATATAAGTAACTAAGGTCTTAGTTACTTAGAAGGTATGTTGCATTTATAACGTACTAACCTTAAGGCCTAAGCTTAGGCGCCTATTAGCTTACGTGCTAAGCGCGCGCTAGCTAACTATACGTTAGAATATTTATGCTAAACTTATAAGCTTATACCTAAGCTTAGCAGAATACTTGTTAAACTCCTCTAAGTTTAACAGTAGCCTTTCTAGGCCAGGTCTATATAAATAGCACGTCTTAGACTTAGTTAAAAAGGCAGAATTAGAATTAACTATTTAGTTCTTCTAAACCACTGTTACTAGCTCCTTGTTCTCTACATTTTACTATGCTCTACTTTTAATAGAAGTTTGTTCTACAGTGTAAGTAATAGTTAAGTTAATAATAAGTTCTTTTATTTATAATCTACTTTTTTTAATAGTCTGTCTATAGAGTTTATACGCCTTAGGTAGTATTTAACTTTAAAATTAAAAGCCTCTAAATATAGAGCCTAGCGTGCTTAACGCTAGTTTAGCTTTTATACAGCGCGTAAAAAACGTAAGTTGTTATAATTTATTAATACCTAAATAGTGTGTTAAGCGCCTCCTTAGTAGTATTACTATTTTTTAAAACTTTATATAATAGCTAAAAGTTTAAGATTATATACTTTATAGTTTAGCTTAGTGTTTTATAGTTTTTATAATTAAAACGCAACAAAATACAACTTTTTATTTTTAAAAAGTTAAGATAATATACCTAAAATAGCAAAAGTTAAAGCATTTATTTTAATACAAATGATATGTATATTTTTAAAATAGCGCAAAATAGGCGTATATATAAAGCAGTAGCTTTAGCCTTATAAAGGCAGCATATATGTTCTTATTCTAGTAGAATACTTATTTCTTTTTTAAGATATCTGTAAGAGGTGCTATTTTTATAGTATAGTTTTTAATAAAATACTAATAAAACTTTATAAATCTTAGAAGAAACTGTAGCTTCTTAATACTAGTAAGTGTAGGCTATTACTTAATAGTAGCAACGTACGCTAAATCTGCGTAAATGCTGCTTTTTATAATAATAAATTTAGAAAATAAACTTTGTTTAAAGTAAATGTACACTTTTTAAAATTTATATATAACTCTACTTTTTGTAAAGAGCTAAGTATAGTGCATATAGCACACTAGTGTAGCGCAATATTATTATTATAAGTATAAATAAGAATATTATCTAGATAAACTACGCAAATATAATCTAAGTGCCTTTTTAAAGCTTTATTAATATAAGCTTAAAAACTTACTAGGGCGTTTGTAAGCCTAAAAAGTATAATAAGATATTTAAAATGTCTATATTATGTTCTAAAAGTAGTCTTCTACTTATCTCCTACTTTAATTTTTAAATAATAGTAGGCGTCTTTAAGATTTAGTATTGTGTAGTAGCATGCGCTTAATAGGCGGTCTATTAACTCTCTAATTTAAAAGAGCAAGTAACTATCTTTTATTATAATAGCGTTAAGACTTTAATAATTTAAGTAAAAGTAAAAAGTCTTATTTTTCTTAAGTACAAATAATATTAGAGCGCTTATAGGGCTAGTGCTGTAGCAAATCTATTTCTTCTTTAGTGCTTTCTTAATATATTTACAAAGTACTAAAAGCTTATAAAAAAAGAGAATATAAAAAGGCTTATAAAGAGAGTTTTTTTTATTAAATAGAAATTGCGTAATTTAAGCTTTTTAGTTAAAAAAGAGTTCTAGTAGCTTTGTTATTAAAAATATTAGTATAATTTTATAATATATTAGGTATACGCTATATTTAAGCTGTAGATACATTTAGTATATATACTTTAAGCTTACTATATACACTATTACTTTAAAGTACTTCTAAGAAGTAAGCTTTTGAATTTATAAGTCTTGCGTCTTTTAAAAATACTTTAGTAGCTACTAAGTTAATATTTGCTTTTATATATTTTTAACGCTACATCTACCTTCTATAGTTAATATAAAAACCCTTTTAACTTAAAAAGAAATTGCTAAGTAGTAGTAGTGCGCACTTTTTATCTACTCTATATATAGTAACCTTTATAATACGCTTTATGCTATTATTATTTATTAAGCGTAGCTAAAGCTTATATGCTGCGTATATATTCTGCCTTTAAGGTCTAATTTAACTTAAGTAGAGAAGTTCTATATTCTAAATAGGTTTTAGATCTATCTTTACAGCTGTATTTTAACTAATAAAGCTAATATTTACTTATAAGTCTAAAATAACTTAAAGTTCTTTTTCTACTTTAGTTACTAAACGTGCGTAAAACACGCGCTATATCTCTAGTAAAATATTTATTAGCACGCGCCTTACTAACTTTAAGTTTATAGTAAAGCTTAACTTTTTTTTATTTAGTTTATATTAACTAAAACTTTGTTAGAGTTACAGCTTTAGTACTTATTAGTACATAGTTCTTTCTTCTAGTACTTAAAGTATGTAATATTATTACTATTCTTATGCTTTTTAAGTGCGTTTAGTGTAGTAGCTAAAAAAAAAAAAATTTTCTTTTTTTTATAAAAGTGCTCTTGTAACGTAGATTATACGTAATAAGTAGTTTATACAAATTTTATTTAAGTATAAATTTAAGTATAATAAATTTATTTCTAGTTATAAAAATTTAATAGTATTTAGTAATTATATACTATAGTTTAAGCCTTAGTTTTATAAATAAGTGCTAGACCTTTTTTACCTTAGTATATGTTAGAAGTTAATTTTTAAAGATATTAAGATAAGTTATAAATAATTAAATAGTCTAGTCTTTCTACTATATAGCGTGTATATGCGTAGTTACTGCTTTAAGGCTGTAGTTAATAGAGTTTAAAAGTAAGTTAAGTATATAATGCTTAAAGTAGTCTTAAGTAAGCACTTTTTTCTTTACTTTAAAAGAATACTTATAATAAGTATACTAAAGCTTTTAAAATTCTACTTTAAGATACTATAGTGCTTAAATTACTTTATTATTTTTTTTAAAACTTTTACAGTAGCAGCTAAAATATTACTTTATAAAAATAAGTAAACTTATAATATTTTTAAGAGTTTTACTTTAGTATTTAGCTAAGTCTTTAAGTTTTAACATGCATTATATATGCGTAGTAAGTATTGCTTTAAGTGTATTTTACGCACAGGATAATATAGTTAGTAGTGTTAGTATATTTAAGATTTTTTTTTATTTAACTTCTTTTAGTTATGCTACTTTTTTTTAACTCTTATAATTATTGCAAGAATTAAAGTTTATTATATTACTTTTTTATAGTGTTAATACGCTCTTTAAGTGTTGTAAGTGCGTTCTAGGTACACTCTTTAGGCTCTTTAGGCGTTACAGGCCTTAATAAAGTTTAATAGAGATTAGAGAGTTTAAATACAGCAGAGCTCTAGCTTTTTTAATTAGTTTAAGTATTAGATTGCGTTAAAGGAGCTATTTCTAGACTATTAGCCTATAGGAGGAGGTATTATTCTATAAGGGGTAGCTTTAGGCAATAGTACTTGCTTTATACTATAGAAGATAGTAAAAGATAGCTCTAAAATAATAACGTGTGTATGTTTTAAATAATAATACCTGCAGGTATCCTTGCAGGTGAGGAGCCCCTTATAAGCACAATTGCAGGCAGGCAAGCTAACAATAAGCGAGTTTAGCAAATCTAGCTAACACGCAACTATCTGTAACATTTATAGATTTTATTATAGAACTACTAGTTTTAAAAAACTTTATTACTAAAATATTATATAACGCAATTTTTGTAGTAGTTAATTAATTTATAAAATAAGTAAAGTATATTGCCTTTGTTAGAACGCAGCCCTGCACCACTACGCCAAAACAACCACAAAAGGGTAGATATAATTAGTAAACTACTAATTATTGTGCAGGATAGTATATATTGTTAAGGTTGCCTAGGCTTTATCTAACAGCCTTTAGAAAAGATTTTATAGCAGTATAGCTAGTATACATTATTAATTTATTTTTAAGGTGTTAAAGGTAGTAGTTGTTGTTATATTTAAAATAAGGTTTTTAAAAAAGTAAAAAGCAGCTACTCTTTACTAATTAGACGTAAAAGTTAAAGAAAAAGATTATATATAGTTAATAAAATTTAAATAGTAAGTAGATAAGGTCTACGCGCTAAGCGCTTAGAGCAGAAAAGCTTAGACTATAAAAATTAAAGTAAAAAAAATTTACTTAAAGTACTAAAAAACAACACTAATTAAAACGTGTTTAATAAAGATTGCTAGCCTATAGCTACTAACAAGATAATAATAGAAATAAAAAAAAATATATTATTAATAATTAAATTATTAAATACAATAGTAGACTAAAGTTAATAATTAGTAATAAAGATAAGCTTTTTACCTTTAACTTTTAAATAATATTATTAGCTATAATTAAAATAAAATAAAAGCTATCTACAGCGTACTATCTATAAGTAAATAAATAAACTAAATAAATAAACTATATAATAAAAGCTTATTTTAAAATATATATTAATTAATAGCAAAATAATTAGGTATTACTACTACTTATAGTATAAATAGTATATAATAATAAAATTTTAAAATTTATAAAATAAATACTATTTTACGTAAACTATAAAAGATACTTAAATTTTTTTATATAAACATTTCTAAAATGAAAAATAAAAGTAGCTATTACTATAGCTAATAAGCTAAAGATAGTATATAAGTTACTAAAAATAATACTTAAGAAAACTTAATACTAAAGAATTTTATATATTAACTAAAAATAAAAAATAGTACTTTAGCTAAAAAAAAAAAAATAAAGTATACTTACTTATAAAAAATTTTTATACTGTTAAATTATTTTAAATTTTAGACTAAAAAAGACTAATTATATATATACTTAACTTTCTAACGTGTTTTCTAGGTTTATAGCTAACCTAGTATATAGCTAAAAAAAAAATTATTTTTTTTTAAGTTTATTTTTATAAGTATTATAGTTATGAAGCTAACTTTAAAGTTTATTTAAAGCTCTGTATTTGTTCTTTAAATTAAGCTACTAATTGCCTATTTAGGCTTAGTATTACTTAAGCTACTAAGCTTTTAGTTTTAGCGCTTTACTTAAGCTTTAATCCTTACTTCTTACTAATATCCTTTATAATAAATTATAAGAACTTAATAAGTTATAAGTAACTACTAAATAAAAGTATATAAGAACTTATTTTAGCGTATAGTATAGAAAATAAGTAGATATTCTATACTTTTTAACTTTTACGTTACAATATTAGTTCTTTAATACTAAAGTAGACTAATTATAATAGCTAGACTTTTAAGTTATTTAAAGCAACTTTAAGTACTAGTTAATCTATTATTAAGCATTTATTATACTATATATAAGTAATTTAGACATATATTAGCTCTTAAAATTTTATATAAAATAACGTATAAGATTATAACTTTATAATCTTAATACCTATAGCTATAAGATAATACTATACTAAAGATAAGTATATTATAGAAGTATTTAAAGAGTTTTAAGGCTTATACATCTATACCTATAATATTAAAACTAAATAGTATATAATTTAAGCCTTTATATTTTACTTTCTAATTTCTTCTTATTCTCTATACTGCACGCTAAATTAAGGTTACATATAGCTTTACTATGTACTTACTTATAACTTATAAAGTTTTTATAATTTATTATAAATATTATTAATAAGAAGTAAGGATTAAAGCTTAAGCAAAGCGCTAAAACTAAAAGCTTAGTAGCTTAAGTAATACTAAGCCTAAATAGGCAATTAGTAGCTTAATTTAAAGAACAAATATAGAGCTTTAAATAAACTTTAAAGTTAGCTTAATAACTATAATACTTATAAAAATAAACTTAAAAAAAAAAAAAATTTTTAGCTATATACTAGGTTAGCTATAAACCTAGAAAACACGTTAGAAAGTTAAGTATATATATAATTAGTTTTTTTTAATCTAAAATTTAAAATAATTTAACTTTAACGTTATTAAGTTTTTTATTAAGTTATTTAGTATAAAAGTTTTTTATAAGTAAGTATACTTTATTTTTTATTTTTAGTTAATATTTAAAATACTTAAGTATTAAGTTTTTTTAAGTATTATCTTTAGTAAAATATATACTATCTTTAGCTTATTAGCTATAGTAATAACTACTTTTATTTTTTAGTTTAGAAATATTTATATAAAAAAATTAAAGTATTTTTTATAGTTTACGTAAAATAGTATTTATTTTATAAATTTTAAAATTTTATTATTATATACTATTTATGCTATAAGTAGTAGTAATACTTAATTATTTTACTATTAATTAATATATATCTTAAGATAAGCTTTTATTATATAGTTTATTTATTTAGTTTATTTATTTACTTATAAATAGTACGCTGTAAATAGCTTTTATTTTATTCTAATTATAGCTAATAATATTATTTAAAAGTTAGAAGTAAAGAGCTTATTTTTATTACTAATTACTAACTTTAGTCTACTATAGTGTTTAATAATTTAATTATTAATAATATATTTCTTTTTTATTTCTGTTACAATTTTATTAGTAGCTATAAGCTAGCAATCTCTATTAAACACGTTCTAATTAGTGTTATTTTTTAGTACTTTAAGCAAATTTTTTTAACTTTAATTTTTGCTTAGTAGTTTAAGCTTTTTTACTCTAAGCGCTTAGCGCGTAGACTTTATCTACTTACTATTTAAATTTTATTAACTATACATAATTTTTTTCTTTAACTTTTACGTCTAATTAGTAGAGAGTAGCTGCTTTTTACTTTTTTAAAAACTCTATTTTAAATACAACAACAACTACTACCTTTAACACCTTAAAAATAAATTAATAATATATACTAGCTATACTACTGTAAAATCTTTTCTAAAGGCTGTTAAATAAGGCCTAGGCAACCTTGACAATATATACTATCCTGCACAATAATTAGTAGTTCACTAATTATATCTACCCTTTTGTGGTTGTTTTGGCGTAGAAACACGTTACTTAATATAAAAATCTACTTAAGATTTTATATTAATTTGTTAAAACTAGCAGACTTAGAAATACTATTACAGAAAACCTTCTACTTTAAGATAATAAAAAATAATGTTTTTAAAGTTAAGAAGATTTTTATATACTAAGTATAAAATAATAGTAAAAAATACTTAGTTAAATAGTAAAAATACCTAAATAATAAAAATAAATAAATATAAATATAAACTTTACAAATTGTTGCTAACTACTTACATAGTACTATGTAACTTACTTAAGAAGTTGTTAAAAGTAAAATTACTTTTTAAATAAGTAGAAAAGAACGCGCTCTAATCTAATAATAGTATACTAGGTATTAAGCTACTTTTTAGAATACTAACCTTATAGTTATTATTTTCTACAGCTTTTAAGGCTTTATTCTTTTTAATAAATTTTCTTAACTTATTTATTAACTACTACTTATAACGCGCTAGCACTTTATACTGTTTTTAAAAATAATTTTTCTTTATACATGCTACTAATAATGCTTTAAGTATAACTAACTTTATTATATTAGCTTTAGACTTTTACTACTTTAATTAAGCTAGCTCTTAGTCTAACTATAAATAATCTAGTAACAGCACCTTTACTAAAATACACTTTTTAACTTTATTTTTATAATAATTTTTACACGCCTTTTTTAATAAAGACATTTAATATAGTAAACTTTTCTTAATACAATATTAATAAGTAACTATAGCAAGTTAACTAATAATATTTATGCAATTACTAAGTGCGTAATAATAAGTAGTACTATAAAAAATATTAATCTAGTTTATAAAGATAAGAATGTAAAAAAAGAAAATAGTATTATAAACTTAAGAAAAGAGAAAGTACAGACTATATATAAAGAATAAAAGTAAAAAAAATTTTAAACTACTTAAATAAAAAATAAGCTTTTATATGCTAATAAATAATACTACTTTGCACTAGGCACGTAATCTTACAGGCCTTAGCAGAGATTTCTTATAAGATAAGTTATATACATTCTATAATGTATTACAAAATCCTACAACGTCTTACATATAGGATAGTATAAAATTCTATAAAATAGTTCAAATTTTGTAAGATAGTACAATACTCTCTTAGTATATAGTAGTAAGCATTAAGCCTTTATAGCTTAGTGTGTTTAACTCTAAGTACAATTTAAGAATTACTTAATTCTTAACTCTTTTGTATTATTATATTGTTCTACTAAACGTGCTAACACAACCCTGTACTATTATATTAATCTACTAATCGTGCTAGTACAACCCTCGTCCATCGCACTCACTTATTCTAAGAGAACCAACACAGATTATCTACGGACGATCCTCTATAGCTATTAAAATTCTAGTATATCGTCTACGTATTAGTATAAAATTAAGTAGTTTTTTTAGAGTTGCTAGTTTAGTATAATATAGTGACTCTTAACTGTAAAAAAGCTTAAATAATTAGCTGTAGGCTATATATCTAGTACAATTAAGATCTTAGATATAAGGCCTAAGTTGTTAAGAAAAGAGGCTTTCGCTTTATTAAACTAGTTCTAAAACATTAACTTAAATTTATAACGGGTAAATATTGCGGTTTAAGGCTATAAAAATTAGAGAAAGCACGTAAATAATAGCTTCTTAATAGTTTAGAATAGCTAGTTGCTGTTAATAACTACTTATATAAGCTTTTTCTACCATCTTAAGTTGTAGCTTTAACTCCTTTCTAGTTATATATTCTTTTATTCAACACTCTTTTTAACTTTCTAGTAACTTTAGTTTTAAAGTATTTCTTATCTTTATTTAAGATTTAAGAAGTCTTCATGTTATGATTTTTTTATTTTTTATATTGTAGCTTAAAGAAGATGCTATATTTAGCCTTTAAATTAGCTCTATAGCAATTGCAATCTATTTCTGCCTACTAGCGCAAGATAAAGTAAGTAGAATCCCTGTTAATAAAGTAAGTAACTTAGCTTTCTAGAACCACTTTACTAGCTAAAAATAAGGTGAAGTTAAATATTATTACTTATATTTATTTTTTAAGGTGTCAAAGGTGGTGGTTGTTGTTTTAGTCAAAATGGGGTTCCAAAAAAGTGAAAAGCAGCTACCCTCTACTAATCAATCGCAAAAGTCGAAAAAAAGATTGTGTGTAGTCAACGAGATATTATTACTTATATAAGTAGTGTACGTTGCTTAGTAAGCGTAGTAATATACTGTAGGAGCTTAGTTTCTTAGTGTAGGTAAAGGAGTTAGTAGGCGAGTTAGCGTAGTTAAGTTTAGCCCTAGTGTCTTTAAGCAAGCGTTTAATAATTAATACTATACTTTACTACAAATCTTGTATACAAAAAAGATACGCCTAGTGCGCGCGATTAAATTTCTTTAATTGCTTTCTAAATTGGGTCTAGAGTAGTTGAGTTATAACACGATTTGTGTTGGTGGTTGTTATGTTAGGGTGGGCATTGCGCGAACACGGGCATTGCGCGCACGGACACGGTATCTTTGTGCACTTTGTTTTCCTCTTCGACCAACTCCGCAATCTCTCCACCAATCATCACTGATACGTGCTCAATGTTTTTCATGTCAGTTTCCCGCCAGGGTCAGTATCGAAGGCAGCGTATAGAGCGCTTGCAAGGGTTTCAGGTGTCTTCCCGGTACTCAAGCCACATTAAAGTGACGCGCTGTCGCGCGTTAGTTTGGCAGGTTTTGTCAACGTTGTTAGTCAATCGAGATCGCACGTGAGCGACCTCATCCGGACGCTTCTGGATAGCAGCCGCCTTTTCTGTCGCCGCATCTTCTGCCATAAACTTCTCTAGTACCGAGAGATGGCGTCCTCCATTTGAAGTGACGCCAGTGCATATTGGAGATGAAGTCTAAGCATATATTCGTAGTTGTCTTCAGATTCTTTTCTCTCAAGATATTAGGAAGGTGTTTGGTGGTTGAATGGGTAGCAGATTTCATGTGGGAGTACTACTAAATATGGCAAGATGAGTGTTATCGTTCGCATGCCTTTTGTTAATAATTGACGAAAAAGGAAGAGCAATCTAAATTTGCTAAAAAGTGAAAGAGAAAGTGAAACTCTGATAAGAGTTACTGCTCAACAAATTGGAGAAATGCAGCCTCCGCTTGTGGAATAGAAAGAGTTGGACAGCCAGTGGTAGGCTCCGCGCCTTCACCACAGCTTCGATGTTTTTGTATCAGTCACCACAAGAGGTGTTTGCTTTCAGGAATTGCAGGGCCTCTGTGAAATGCGTTGAAAGAGTTTTCAGGGTATGTTCGCGTCCTCTTCCACTCCTCATTCAACACATCAAATCCAATACCTCAAAGTTGAAAAACATTTCTTGACTTTTCCCCACCACAAACAACCCTGAGAACATGTCAAATCATTCGCGCGCTAACTCGGATTCTCCATCTGCATCTTCGTCAACGACCCCGCGGCTGGTGGAGCCCCACAAGTTTACGCGCTTTGCGGATGCTGGCTTTGGCAACCGGCTGGCCGACGCGCGCAATCTCATGCACACGCAAGCATCTCCTGTTCCTGGTCTCGCCCGTCAAGAGCATAGAACAGTCGTGGCCTCAGTCGCGTCTGAGGTCGCCAACTCGATTCGCCAGGCTGCGTTGATACCGCCTGGCGCGCCGAAACACGGGTGGGAAAAGGGATCATATCGGTCACCTTTTGACTACCAAATTCCTGGCCATAGAGTTGGCGGTAAGAATTCAGCTTCTGCCGGGTCTTTACTGCATGCTTCTCCTTCCAGTCTATCTCCTTTCACGCCTCTAGGAAGCATGAAGCGAACCGATACTTATGCAACTCAAAAGACACCGGAGTACGAAATGAAGCCCCGAACCGAGTCTGTTCTTCCTTGCCGTACGGTCACTCCCGGCCCTGATGTAAGCCTCAACTGATCTCGCCCTTTCTTTATCTATGCAACTGACTGCTTTTCAAGGCTAAAGAACGTTTTGTCCTTCTCGGCCCCCTCCGCATGATCCGCAAAACCGGAGTCGCTCTTCGCCCAGATGACCGTGAGAAGCTGTATTCATTTATTGACAGCTACATGGCCGATTCGCTGCATACAGTTGTCGAACGCGATGGCATCCTCCCCAACGTCGTTTATAGGGTCAGTATTCCCATGACAAACGCCAACTGGGTCAAGTACAACCAACTCCTCGCTGTCTTCGGATTTGCCAGCGGTATGCATGCTATGCTTTCTGTAGGCTCCGACGAATTCGACGAATACACCTATGTTGTCGATGGTACGAATGCAGAGTGCTTGGAGAGTTGGAAGGTCCTAACGAGCGCAGGTGAGAAAGGTATTTAGATACGACGACGCTTTCGCTAGAGCTGTTATAGGTCTGGAAGATTATATAGGTTGAGGATGGCGCTGGCTATGCCGGTACATTGGAGCAGTAGCAAAGTGGAGCGAACTTCGTCATGATGCTAACAAGATGACATGCTTGAGAAGAGTATGCGTCGAGAGCTTCCTTACCCCTGTATAATCCCTCTTGATGAGAAGAAAAATTTCATGTCGAAGCAATTTACTTCTTGGACAGTGAACGTAATATCTCCAAAAAAAAAAGAAGGCCTTTGTCTCATGGGATACAGATGGACAGCATATCCACTCGAGATTGCTTATATCTAACCTTCAAGCATAGATATTGTAATCGTAAGCTCTTTACTGCATTAAGTGTATAACCGTGTTGCCAAAAGTGCTATTGTGCTCTACTCCTCAGATGCACCGAAAAAAGATATCTAGATGTTCCAAAGGCGTTCGAAAAGTCATTCTTTGCAAATATTCGCCCATCAAGCGCAGATGTGAGTCAAATGTTGTAAGATACATCTTCTAGTGCGGTCCATACTATCAACAAATACACTGTGGTATTGACGTTCAATTTCACTACTGTCTCAACGTCCTGTGAACATGGCTCGGCTTCCCCCTCCACAACTTCTCGACCCACTCATCACCACAACGTCACCACGAAATGTAAACACCTCCAGCTTCGCGCAATACGGCCAAGGAATTAACCTACATAAGGAAGACGGAATAGAGAAGGGTGTACAGGGTGCCCCGTGGAGAGGAGTCGGATTACAGCACCTCCTTACTTTAAGTTTTTACTTCGTGCGATCAACCAGCGAGATGGAAAGAAGCTATGACAGATCGAGCACTGGAAATGAATGAGAACTGGTATTGGTTACGCGCCGGACCAGAACACCATTTACGCTGAACCGAGAGATGGAATGCACAATCGAGCCGCCAAAGTTCAAACGAGTCCGAACAAAGCCACCTCTCCCTTTCATAATTCCGAGCAGGAGCCTCACAAATTACCATCTGTAGAGGACGTATTTTGGTGAAAACAGTCGGGCAAAAAGAGCCTGCGAGGTGGCGTTGAGAAAGGCCTACTATTTGGCGAAGCCTGAAGCCGGTTAGGCACTCCCTTATTGACTCATATCTAAGTCTCATCTTTGACCTGTATTGATGAAAATTGGAAAGCAGAAAAGAGACGGCTAGTGCTGTCCTCCAGGGCGGAAGATACGTCGCCTGGAGCGTTAGCCATTGGCCAAGAGCAGGAAGGCGAACGTTTTCTAAAAGCTGGGTTTGCATCGAGCCCAGTCACAAGACCGCTGAAACCAGGTCAGCTGCGACTCTAGCATGCAAGAAGCAATGCTTCTTGTTCTTGCACGGTTCCAGCTCGATATTATCCTTGACTGGCCATTTGACGAGTACGTTACCAACACTTCCGCGTCGCAAAGTGAAGACGGTGATTTGCCGCAGGAGATGAACGATGCCTCAGTCATATTACAGTTCTTGCATGCCCTACATTACATGCGTCACTGCGTGCGTAGGTGCAGGCTCCTGCGCGTCAGATTAATAGTCTGTGCTGTTGTTCAATATCCGGATGGCCGGACGTAAGGATCGTACATAGCGGCATATGGGCCCGCCTTACCACGGTCGTCGGATGTGGGTGTGTCGTTTTTGCGAAGACGTTTGATCAGCAGGCATTCGACGACTATAAACTATCGACGGCACTGCTGGGACTTACCTTAGACCGCTTAGTGTGGGGCCCTGGCGACGGCCCTTACGAGCTTACGCAAAGAGGCCGAAGCTAGTCATACATACTATGTATAGCAATCCATAGAAGAAGGTTCCCTTTGAGTCGGAGATCGTGTTAAGTGCACGGTTGTGCGTGGGAGTAAGGAGTGAAGGAAGCCACTCAGGAACGTGGAGCCAGTCGGGCAACCTTGGGTTGATCATCGTAGAGCGCTCGACAAGCCTCGAGAGAAGCGGCAAGAGGACGAGCCAAAACGCCGCTCCATGAAGCGCTCACTGGGTAGGCCTGAAGTAGCGTTGGGTGGTAGTGCTGACAGTGTGGGTGTGCGGTGCCGGGGCTGCGCCGAAAGCCGCGATTAGGTACGTCTTTGGTGCTGAGCTACGGCCGCAGCGTCGCCAACAGCCCTCTATTGTGTAGACGCAGGAACATCGAGAAGGCTTCGGATCATGCGGAAATTGCTGTGAGCATTGCCATGATTCAGCTTCCTCAAGCTTAGCATGTTCTAACAAGGCGATGAACTTTAAGTCTGTTTCATGGCGGTTTGTGAGAATCTGTCGGCGGCGACGACACGGCTTACAGTGTGTTCACCACTGCTTGGCTGCTAGTCACAAAGATAGTATCCTCCGCTCACATCCGATGCCTGTTCAATGCTACGGCCGGGCACGTCATACGTCCTCCTTTGGGACCGGCACGCGACGGACAGAAGCGTATATGTCCAAATTGGCAATATTACGGGCATCGGGCTATTGGCAACCCACGCAGTCACCAAGGCTATGTGATATGTACCGTATTACATAGTACGTGACAGACGACTAATCAACCATGGTTTCCGGATTCAAGTCTCCTTTCCCCTCCCCAACAACCTGTTCACCGCCCATGTCCTGATTTTTAATACGCCACCCTAACTATAGAAACATTAATGTTTATTCGTGACAGCTTTTATAGTACCTTGCGAAACTTGACAGACCTCTGGATCCCTACCTCGCGGAAGATACCTATTCATCTTTGTCTCTCTGTCTGTGCTTTGCTTACGTTGTATGTTTAAAAAGAGGGGTGTTTACTTAGAGACCAGTACGTCGTAGTATAATAGAGTATACCGTTCTAAGAAAGTATAGAAGCACAGGTAGCGGAGAGGTAAGCATGAGGAAATTCTTTTGCTGGGCAGGGTTCTACAGGTATAATAAGTTTCGTAAAGCACCGTAGAGTGGGGCCTATTTTCCGTCAATTAGCGATGAGTGAGCAATATAATAGGTTTATTGGTATGACGGTGCTAAAATTGTTGGTCGTGCAACAGTATATGTTGGACGTTCTTGACCAAACATTTCTGAGGAACATCCATGTGTTGATTTCGAAACTTCATCATGCGCTTTCTTAGTCTAGTAGGCTTTGGCCTGTCCGCTTCAATAGCGAGTGCGACTCTTCAAATTGTGTCAGGCGCAACTTGGACAGCAGTGCGTTGCGTTATAATCCTTCCGAACAGCAACTGACGTTACTTCAGGCCGGTACAGGTGAACACATTCAAGCTCACGGCGGCGGCATTATTCAGGATAAGGGAAGGTGGTTTTGGTAAGATTTCTCCACGCGCAGGCTCAACTTCCGCCGGTACTGACACATCAATAGGATTGGCGAAGATAAAACAGAGGGAGGAGCTTTTTTGAATATCAACTGTTATTCATCCACTAACCTCGTGGAGTGGTCTTACGAAGGTGCTTTGATCTCGCGCACTGCATCCGGAGATACAGGACCAAATCGCGTCATCGAGAGACCAAAGATTGTGTACAACAAGAAGACGGGCAAGTATGTTTTATGGATGCACATCGACAGCTCCGACTATAGCGAGGCAAAGATTGGTGTCGCGATTGGAGACAGTGTTTGCGGAAAATACACGTATCTGGGGAGCGAGCGACCATTGGGCTTTCAAAGTAGAGATTCAAGCGTGTTCCTCGATGATGACGAAAAGGGCTATCTGCTCACCGAAGACGTATACCTCTCTCTTCTAGCCGTCAGAACATACATCTCTAACAGAAACAGCGCGCCAACGGCTTACGCATCAACGCACTCTCCGATGACTATCTCAACGTTACTAAGAACGTCTACCTCTCGAATGAGGGGTACGAGGCACCGGCCCTCATCAAAAAAGATGGCGTTTACTTCTTGTTCGCCTCAAAGCGCACTGGATGGGATCCAAATGATAACCTCTACAGCACGTCAACATCCCTCTCAGGTCCATGGTCTTCTTGGAAAACCTTTGCGGACCCTGGATCAAACACTTACACTTCTCAAACAACCTATGTTATTTGCTTCGGGAACATATGCATGTACATGGGCGATCGATGGCACAGTGAGAATCTGATGAGAAGCACATACGTGTGGCTACCACTGCAAATATCCGGTACTACTGCCAGCCTAAAGAATGCAGACAACTGGATTTTTGACCCCAATACCGGAGCCGCTAGCCCTGTTCCCAAAGAAACTTCCTATGAAGGTGAGAACGCAAACCTTACCAACGGTGCCAAATCTCAAGCCTGCTCCTCTTGCTCTAATTCCAAGGCAGCTGGGTACATTGGGGGCACTGCATCCGGCTCCATCACATTTACCGATATCCATTCTGATGAAACGACTCGTACGACGATAAGGATGAAGCATCTTAATAGCGACAAGAACCCAAGGTATGCAAATATCAGTGTGAATGGAAAGTCGCAGAGAGTAGCATTTCTGCCACAGGGGGGAGAAAGTCCAGCAACCTCGGTGGTGCACGTCGACTTAAAGGAGGGTGCAAATCAACTTCAGATTAGCGGTATCGATAAAGGCTGGGCAGCAGAGATTGATAGAATCATTGTTCCAGTGAAATGAGAGGCGTTCAACGTATTGTAGAACATAACCAAGCATATCATCAAGGCTCAAGATTCATGCTTGACTGTGTCAATCTGGTCTGGTATCCTGTTGATGCACATCCTGCAACCTAAGCCGAACACTTTGCTCTAGTCGGCAATACCTGCGCGTTGCCTAGAGTTAAGAGAGGAGGGGAACATGACGTAAAGTCGTTGCTAGAACTCTACCTTTGGCGAATACATTGCTTTGAGCTCCAACGTCTCGTAGAAGAGAAGTTCTCAGTCTGCTCATCGATCTCGTTGAGAGCACCCAGACCCCCTAGCGCATAGATTTGGCTCACAAGTAAAATTATATACAGCGCTTCTCGACATCAAACACGTCTGAGTAAGCGTGATCTTGAGAGGGTATGTGTTTGAACGACTATCGTACATATGCGCCGCAATCAATAGCCTGTTAGTGAACCTGCCTCAAGCGATAACCCTGGTGGAAGCTGGGCCAAACGGTCATTATAAGCTCTTAGAGATTTTCAGGAGGCGCGAGAAGTTGCGTGCAAGTCATTGATTATCCAGACCGATAGGTGTCTATCTAGGCTATGTAATAAAAGCTGGCCTGCAGCTACAAAACGACTAAAGATATGTACAGCGTTTGGGTTTTTACATTATGTGAAAAAGGGCTCGCAGAACGACAGGGGGCCTAAGAGATGAAGTATTTTGCCTTTACCGCTCGGGCAGCAGCACCTCTAGCTCTAGCTGCCGCACCACCGGCTGCCATGTTGCTCATAACAAACCGAGCAGCCTCATTCGCATTAGAACCGTACGATAGGTGTGGCGCCAAGATGACAGACTTGCCCGCACAGATAAGATCGCCAGTGGCGCAAATGATCTTAGTGTTTGCGGCTGCGACGTTACCGACAGGCTGGCCGTTATTTGGGTCACCAAAAATGACAGCACTGGACACAAAGGCCGAGTCCTGGGCGCTGAGCATATCTGCTGCATTGTGAACGAGCTGTCCGCCTTGTCTAGTAGTTTTGTTAGATTTCGTTCTTCTCGTAACAGATTGGAACTGCTTGCGACTTACGAGTAGCCCGCCATAACCAGTTTAGTGTTCGGGCACTGTGCCTTGACCTGTCCAACCATTTGCGCCATGAGCTGACTGCCTGCTTTATCGCCTCCAGCAACGAAACCAGGGATATCTGCTGGATACTGGATGCCTTGAACGGCGACGTTGGCAGCACCTCCCATCATTGCGCCAAGGGCGGTGACAAATGGTGGGCCTGCGATGCTGCCCATGTTACCGACTTCAGTGGTACCACGGGCGAAAAGAACGGTCATGGCCTTGCATCCGCCGCCATTCTTCACGTCGTTCTGGGTGCTCGAGGTGAGGGCGGCAAATGCGGTGGTTGGAAGGAGGAAGATGAGAGACTTCATACTTGTAGAGGGAGTCTGGCCTGGTTCCGTCAAGGAAGAGGTATCAAGATATTACAAGAGATAATGCGGATGTAGTTAAAACAAGTACGAGTATCGTGAGAAGTGAAGACGGGATGAATGAGCTGCTGTTTACATCAGGAAGTGAACAACACGCCTTCTTATAATCTGATGCAGCATGGTGTCATGGTTAACGCTGTATAATCAACCACCGCTTTTCAAGAGTCTTAGCATGCGACATGCGATATACTCATCTGTCATGTTTTCACTTGCTTTTCAAAAACACATCAAACGTCATGCCGGACCGCATATAACACGCATACTGGCGGTCAAAGACGTCGTGCGACGTGTTCTATGAGTCCTTCCATGTCGATTCCAGCCCATCGGGAACGGGGTTAGGGTTGGAGCTACAGCAGCGTGGCCGCTGTCCCGGTGTACCTGGCAAGGTCTGTGACAAAACCTGCCGAGCTGTACGGGTGATGCGCAGCATGGGTGGTATAGACGGTCGAGGTGAAAGGCTCCGTGTGCGCGAAGTTGGCGTGAGATACCTCCCGGTAGGTACTTGGCATTGTTTCCTGTCCCTGCAGTTTAATGCTCCGCGCGACTGGACGTCAACGCAACTCCAAGCTTTGCTCAGGGCGTCCAAATATTCATATAGACAATGCGAAAAGCTAATCGCATTCGGCTTGGGTATCTCTGAGCGCTTTACGCAGTTTTTAGCATCACACGACGTGATCAGCAATCTCATGTTCGGCTAGGTCAAGGGCACTTCATAAGCATGAGTTGTGTCGCACCGTGGCTGTTTCAGCAACCCGTTCCATCTCTCCAGATCTCAAGTCGTGATACGTTCCAGAGTCAAGGCCGAGCTGCGTTTCAAACTTGCGGTCGCACAACTTCATGGGGAATGCTGGCTATCTCGTGCGTATGTGTCGTCGCGAACATGGCTCGGTCAGAAAGGCTTGGTGAGCTTGTAACCCGACGTGCTGTTCTTGCCAGCCACTAAACGCGCTGTCGAAGTGTTATTTTGCACAACGGTCTTCTCGCAGGCACGGATCGCGAGGGACTAGGTACAGTACCGGCAGTAGCTTCGGGCAAACAGGTCACATGTTGCCACCTAAGCCGCCACCTTGAGCAAGCTCTTCTCAGACCGCTGCATCGCGCATTCATATCGGATATATCTAAAAGGGCTGGAGAAGGCTGTTAAGGCGAGAAGAAAAGGGCGGTGCTGGCCCCTTCGATGTTCGGCGCTGGCGATGTGGAGCGAAGGCCACCCGACTTCGCCCCAAGAGGAAATTCCTAGCGATTGTGCAGAATTCCAGTCCATGGTATTCCAGTTGGATAATTAGCTCCAGCGCTGCGCAAGAAAACAGTCAACAGGCGCTTCTGTAAGTAGCTTCATAGTCCGCGTGTTGGAATCAGACGAGCATCATGCCTCTGCAAGTCCATCGCATAGCCTCCCCCACCGACATTGAAAACTTCGTCAGCATACAGATTGCTGCCTTCGCCAATGGCGGTGGTATCACTTCTCTGCTCTCGCCCGACCCTATCACAGACGAATACATACAGAAATCCATCGACAAGCACATCAAGTCGTGGCGCGAGGAGCCAAATGTGGTTTACCTAAAAGTCATTGACACCGATCTCGATGGAAAGATGATTGCAGGCGCCAAGTGGCGCATCAATGAGCACGAGCGAAGTGAGGAAGAAGCGAAAAAGATGTACCCAGTACCGGATGAACAAGACAAGGGAAGACAGGGCTTGTTAGACTTTATGGCCTTCCTTGGTCGTGTGAGGAAACAGTATATGGGAACTAAGCCTTTTTACTGTTCGTGTCCAACTTAACACACCGAAACGTGTTGCTGACGAACGGTAGTTCTGCACATTCTCGCAACGCATCCAGATCATCACCGTAGAGGCGCAGGGGCTATGCTACTTGAGTGGGGTACCAGGCAAGCGGACTGCGCAAAACTGCCTGCCTTCTTGGAAGCGTCACCGATGGGCAAGCCCTTGTACGAGAGAATGGGATTTCAAACGAAGGAGGGTAAGTCATGGATTCACGAGATGCTATTCAAACATTTACTGACTTCGTGTCTTCACTATTCCAGTGGTAACGTGGGATTTGGCAAACTACGGGTTCGAGGGTACAGATTTCAGCACAGTGATGGTTCGGGAGCCTATCCTATAGACGATGTTAGGTGCTGTCTAGAATTGGCACCGCACCAGGAAAGAATCGATTAGGCTTCGGAATGTGTCGGGCATTTAATTTTTTTTTGTGAAGAGGCATGTTCTAGTACGCTGTCTTGAAGCCTCCCTGGATGAATCAAATGTCTTACTTACACCACCCATCTTTTCCCAAGACTGACTTGCACATCCACGCCTTTCTTGCTCAAGCCCTCCACCCTCCTTACAAAATCTATATGCCCTCCTCCCTTCTCTAACGTCGACATCTGCCCAGTTCCCTCCAATCTCATCTCCTTCAACTTGTCCATTCTGTTTAGCGCCGCGAAGAAGTGCTCCACTCTGTCTCGACTCTCTTTGCTCTCTAGAATACTCCTAGCTGGCTGCACAAGAACGAGTGCCTTTATCTCGGAGATAGCTGCTCCCGCACAATCAAAAAATAGAACCGCAGTCTGTAGGCTAAGGATTCTGAGAGGAAAAGTGTCGCAGACGTAGGAAAGGCATTCGGCCCGGATTTGGCGACAGACGCGAAAGAGAGGAAGATGTAGCACCGATGCGGCGAGATGCTCCCGCTTGGTACAGTTTGCGATTACGATCGAGGACAACTCTGAATAAATGGCCATTGCGTATATTTGATTGCGTATCTCGCCCGCCAGTTCCAGAAACGCGCCATGTATCTTGCGGGGCTGCATGGGATCAGCTGCTCGATGTGACCAAGTGTCGGGTGTATGTTACAGGCGAAGCTGGTATCTTGCCACAGAGTTTTTTGTGGCGCAAACGTTTCATCATCACCGTTTTCATCGTATATCTGACGTTGGTGGTAGGACGGCGAGAACAGATCGATGCAACTGTCTTGATAATGGGAAATGCGGGTAGTTGGCGCCTTACCTTATTGGGATAGCTCACCTTGAAGATCGACCGGAGCCCAATGCAGGTATTTCATCAAACATTCGATGTCGCGCGAGTAGTCGACAATGATATGCTACTTCTTTTAGGTACGCCGTACCACCCCTTTCATGTCCAACCACACCATTTCCCCGTGAACCCCGTTTGAAGAAGCCCGTTTAGCCTCTCCTTCTCGATGGCCTTGATCGCTGTCAAGTTACTGTTCATCTCGAGCACCTCAAGCATCTCTTTCTCTGGTTTACATTCAACAGGGTGGCCGCCCTGCCAATTGAAACCCCGCCTGGACGCCTCTAAAGATGCAGAGATTGAATGACTGGTGCACAAGACATTTACAATAACGCGGGATCACCATTGATTCTGGGGCGATATTTCTGGTGCTTTGATAAGATTATCAGGGCACGCGATTGTTTGTTGCTTCCTATGGCGCGAATAGCGGTTAGAGGAGCAGGTCCGGGTGCTGGCTTGCCTCAAACTTCTATGATGTACTAGAAAAGAAAACATCACTGCGAGTTGTGCATGCTAAAGTTGCAGGCATGGGCCTTTGGGGGTGTTAGAAGACCTGCTAGCGTTGTGCATGCTAGAGGGTCTTTGGAATAGAGCTCCTCCTAGAGACGACCGCTAGATATGCAGCTACGACTACAGTTCCTCCGAAAGCAACAAGTTAATTACACAGCCTAGAGTTCCTCTGTGTTTCATCAACAGAAGCGACCCCACTAGATCGATTGCATTTGATCTTGTTAGTCTCAATGTCCAATGGTAGGTCATGGAGAAAATCTAGACGGATGGCTGTCTAAGTTGCGGTGTGTGTTCTAGGGAAACAAAGTTGGTTTTCAAACTGAGAAACCTGATGAAAATTCTCACGTAGCATGAAAAGGAGTACCGCAGAGTATATAGGCGGAAATAACGTGACTAGAATGGTCCAATTGTTGATCTTTCGACAACTTTCTGTTGTTTCGTCTTCTTACCTCGCAATTACATAAGTTGAATTAATTACCGCACAGTACTGAAACTTCTTCTACTCCGGTCATGTCATGCCTATGTACATGGTCATTGCAAAAAAACCCCAGAACTTGAAACAAACACCATGCTTATGCAGTCTCTACATTGATATCTTTGGGGTCGCACTAATTGGAATATCAGGTCGACCAGTCGTCCTGAATCTCCCTCGTATCAACCTCTCCGTTCTACTTAGTGACCGCATTGCAGTGGTCGAAGAATCAGCATCAGCGCTCTCCTTTGAGGGCCAATCCTTTTCAGCGTTCAAACGGAGTGGTTGCGTCAAAGGTGATTATGATGAGTAGAGCTGCAACCACTGCAGAGGTGATACCGGCAGCTGCAGCCAAGTACTTGCCGTTTCGGCCAAAGCTTGGGACTGTCAGCCAACGGCCTGGAGGATGCAGGACTCAAACGCACCATGCATGTTCACCCTCTGCACTATTTTGATTTGTCTCAGTTGGCGCAGGAGTTGGGATAGTCGGGGGGTCCACCAGCGTGGATGCGACTGTCGTTACCACAGTCACCGAACTCATGGTAAGCATAGAGATGAATGTCTTCGTCTTCGTTGACTCCGGAAATGGGCACATACAATGGTAGTAGCCGTGGATAACTTCATCGTCCTCATCGCTGCGTGTATCATAGCAGATCGCTCCACTTGTATAAAGGCTGCGCAGGTAGGTGGACTTGCATACGCAATTTCTGTAGGTGAAACATTATAATCCAGGATGATTAGGCACATCTTTCCTCGCCAGCATTTTGCATCGACTGAGCTTTCATCTCTTGGCCACCACTTGTTCAACACTACTGTACAGCTAGGTGCTGGCATTCGGCTGCTCAGCGCACTAGACGTTGGACAATGGCGTTGATGGCATAGTGGCTCTTGCGGTGACGGTAACAATGGAGCCTGGGTCTAGCACGCAGACGCTGAGGAGAGGACACTGGTACATGTTCCAAGCTTGGTGTGAGGAAAAAGCTGCAGTAATGTTTGCGGAGTTCTCGGGGGTGCCAAGACGGCATCAAGTTTGCACTCCTTGCGTCTGCGCCGGAGCCATGGGAAACCTGCGACGGAACACACATGCACCCGCAGTCAGCACTGCCACGATGCTCTCACGCACCTGTGGACCCACTCGAGCACTTCTGAGGCCTCTTCCACGGCCTCGTTCCACACCATGGCCTTGCTCCCGCCCTTTGCTGGCATGCCTTGAACGAGGAAAGCGCACAAAAGCCGCCAACCCTGACAAGTCAGAGCACGATGCGACGACTGACACCAAGCCTTCGCTGCTAGACCGACTCAAAGGCTCTCGGTCCATTTTCGAGGATGATGCAAAGATGGACAGAGCCATGCGTCCGCTGTCCGATGCCGAGCTCGAACGCGACGATCTGCCCGTCATCAACTGGTATGAGCAGGACTTGGACAAAGGCACGCCGCAGCGGCTCATTGAGCGCATAGCCACGCCGGAAGATCGCAAGAAAGACAAAGAGATGTTTATGATGATAGAGGAGTCGCAGAAGAACCCCGACTACGACGACGCAAGGTTGAACCGGCGGCTCATCGACAGTCTACTGTCAAACCCAAACTTCGCCGAATTGACGGACGAGCTCCAGGATATCAAGGAGGGCATCAAGTCGAAGGAAGAGCTTGAACAATTGGAAGAGCAGGAAGCCATCGAGGCAGAGGCTGAAAGCAAAGAATTCAACGCCGGCTTGCGAACGGCGACACTCCAAATACTGCAAGATATCATCAACGACCCAGATGTGGGTGACGCAAAGGCCGACCTCCAAGAGTGTATCGACAAGATGCCAGAGGTAGAGGACATGGACAAGCCTGATTTTCAGGCCACGCTGAACAAGGCAATGGGCAAACTTGAGGCCAATGAAGCCATGCAGAAGAAGGTTGCTGCTATGAGCCAAGACCTCAACGGCGCAGAATTGGACACTGAATGGGAAGAGTATCAAAGAGACACGCAGGAAGCCATTGCTGAGGCCGAAGCCCCCGATGACCATCTTGCCATGGCAACACCCGAGGACCTGCAGGACGTGGACAAGCTCCTACACCAGATGCGGGACGTCATGAAGTCACTAGGTGGCGATAGCGGCCTTGAAGCTGAACTTGACGCAGCGCTCAATGAAGACTCGACGCCGAACCAAGGTCAAGAAGGGGTATTCGAACGTGAGATGGATCCTCTAGAATTGGCAGAGGAGTTGAAGAAGCTTGCCGAGTCAAAGGCATCGCAGCCTCAAGACGTTGTCGATGACGAAGAAGAAGACGTCCCGGCCGAACTACAGGCCAAGGTGGACGAGATCATGAAAGATCCCAAGCTGATGGAGAAGCTCCTGTACATCCAGAGACTTATTTCCGAGAATAAGCACAGGCAAGGTGATCTAACCACGATTGAACACGAGACTGCGCCTGACCCCTACCAACTCGAACCTAGCCGCACCGCAACGCTCAAAGAGCGCATGGCTGTCGCGCTCGAGGATCCAGAACACTCCGCCGCTCTCCAACAACTCCGCGTCCATCTGCCCCCGCCATTCAACATCTCGCCTGCCCTCAAGTCTTTCAACAAAGCCATTGAGCTCGCATACATTGGCGCAAACGACGACATCCGCCGGATCCTCTGGCGCTCGTACCAGAAAGCGCGGTCCTTGCCTACGTTTCTCCAAAATATCAGTGACGAGGCCTGGGACATTCTGTACTACTCTCAGGCGGTTACATGGGGTAGCAACCAGAACCGTGAGAACCATCTCAGGATATTACTGGCGGACCTTGGCAGATTAGGACGAGACGGACCCCCGACACATCCCAGTTCACTTGTAAATGGAGGTGTTGAGCAGTTGGACACATGAAGTGCTCAAGATTTCAGAAATGATGGATTTGATGTACGATAGGATGAACGTGTTTATGATACCCCACCAATACATAAGAACTGCAATGGCACAATTTCCAAAAGAGCTACTCTTACATTTAAATTGGCGTCATGTCCCGTGCACTTCTGTCTACATGACGTCTCTCATACCAGCTTTCATGCGAATAATCCTTTTTCGGACCCTCGACCCTAGAAAAAAAGGTTGGTGGACAAAGTCAGTACAAGTCTCAAACGCGGTTTGGACAGGGGAACCACTTACTCGTATCTAATCATGAACCTATCAATTCTGGCGCCACGAAACTTGAACTCGCACTGATTCCGGTACGTATCAGGGTCACACCAATGGTAGCCTTTGGCCAACCATCCACCCTTGTCGTCATCTGGCGCGTAGAAGCGCCATGCGTTGAATAGAGCTCCTACGGTCTTGTTGTTATCGTCTTCGACAAACCATGCAGTAATCTCATCGCGGCTCTCGTTGTATCGATACACATAACGGCGAGTCGCAGGGAAGGACAGACCAGTGTCCATGGTGAAGGTGCCATGTTCGACATACAAGTATTCGGATGCGTAGGTCGTAGCATCGGTAGATTGGCGTGGGTGGAAGTGCGCTGTACCAACAAACACGCCACCAGATGTGTTGTTGGTACGCGAGTCAATCTTGCGTGTCATGTTCCAAATACCTTGCATGCCTGTAAACACTGCCGCGGCAACAAATCGAGCGTCCTCTTGGGATGCTTGGAGCATCTTGGCAACGTCCTTGACGACTTCCTTCGCCTCTGGGTTGGTCTCTACGTGTTGATAGCGCGATGGAAAAGCGGGTCCTGTTTGACCACCGAAAAGGATGTCATCGCGTAAGGCGCCTGTCTCCCGTGCAAGCTCTTCCATTAAGCCAACGTAATCCGCCATCCAGAATTGAGGCACTTGTAAAGACATTTGGTTTATCGCTTCTTGCATACGTTTCGTATCATCGTATTTGGACATTTCAGACACCGCAAACCCCATCTGCTCAGCTTCACGTTTGGCCCAGTTTTGAGCAAGAAGTCGAGCCTGCATCTCCATTACGCCCCAATAAGGGCCTTCGTAGAAACCTACAAACCCAACTGTAGGCACTCGCCGCGAGAACACCGACCCGCGGGAGAGGAGGTAGGGTATGCGCGAATTCGGGACGGTGTTGTCGTCAGCGAGGAGGGCTAGGACACGGGAATCAAGCCAATCGAGATTGGGTTTGTAGCCGGTAGCTTCGATGATACCCGCCACGTTGCAGACTTTGCTCTGGCTCTATAAGCTGTTAGCATCTTCGTTGCGATTGGGATTTGAAGCAGGCCAATTACCTTGGCTTCTTTTCCTGGTCCGTGGTACCAAGGCTCGTATTGCTTCAGACTAATGTCTAGGAAGTTACCGTCTTCTGCCTGTGCGACATCTTCAACCCATCCTCGCACTGGTACAATGATGCCACTTCTTACAAACTCCATGTAGGTGTCTGAGATACCAGTGTACGCGGGGTACTGTGTCTGGCTTGCGGTGTAGGCAAGCTCAGGGTATCCATCACTGCTCTGGTCATGTCCTATGCTTGCTCTCAGGAATCCATGTCCTTTCTGTGCCTTTTCCGGTGGCACCGTCGCGATAGCTGCCGAGATCTCTCCATCACCACGGCGCGAAAGATTGTAAAGAATGAGATCGAGTGGAAGGAATTTGGGTGCTGGCTTGAAGTCGCCGTCTTGGCTCTGAGGCTCTCGAGGAAGGTAGCGAGGAATGCAGTAAAAGGGGCGGTTGATTATATGAAGGACCCTACTATCAGCATGTGCGGACGTCTTCTCACTCGGTGAGTACTTCGCGTTTGAAATCTGGAAGGCAGCTTGTGCAGCTGCTTCTGAGCCACTGATGCCGCCTCCAATTACGACCACCTTGCCAGAAGAACTTGTCAATCCAGAGAGACTTTTGAATTTTGAAGAGTGTTGGATGTTTGAGAGGGGTTTGGAAGGAGTGGAATCAAAGGTACCGGCCGGTTTGTTAAAGAAGCCACTCGCGACAATCAGTCGATGGAACGTGCGGGAGACTAGCTGACCGTTGCCGTCGTCGCTAATCACTTTCCAAGTGTGATGATCATCTTGCAGGTATGCGTGAACCACTCGCTTCCCAAGGAGCACATTTTCGGTGATGCCAAAGATGTTTGCGTATGTTTCAAGATATCTTCCCACCTGCCACGCTCTAGGGAACATGGGCGGAACATGTGGTGGGTGTGCAGCAAGTCTCGGGAGATGCAAGTCTACTGATGTCCAAGGCAAATCGGAAAAGGCAACAGTAAATCTGCTCAGATTAGTCGGCATCTCTGGACTGCATTTTTCACCCAATCCTCCATGCTCATCTCTCCACATGCCACCCACGCGGTCTGCTGCCTCGTACACGGTAACCGCATAGCCAGATTGCTTGAAAACCCTCGCAGCGACCAGTCCTGCAGGCCCGGCTCCTACTATACAAATGGACTGTCCCTTCTTGTGGGTATTCATCGCCGGCTGAGCTGTGAGACGACAAAGAGGCTGAACAACCGAGGGGAAAAAAAACGGGCAGGTGCCAAGCACTCGAGTTTGAAGCGCGATGGAATGGGACTTGGGGTAGCGTTGAGAGAATGACCATCAGCGGATCTGTAGGGAGTGGGAGGTGGTATTGACAAGCAAGTCCAGTGCTAGCGTGCGATGCGCTATGAAGATGCCCCCCCCCCGTAGAAGCAAGCAATGAGAAGACTGTGCAACGCAGACGTTTGAACGAAATCTATTCTGTGAGCACTCCAGAGTTGATCAGAGTCCCCTTGACGGCCTGAAACTGTGTCCTTCCATACTACATACATAGGCGTCAGCAAGCGACTGGACCATGTTGTTCGCATTGTAGAAGCGGGGCGTACCGAAATCAGATAGCGAATGTGTGCCTAGACGGCGATTAGCGCCCGTGTTGGAGGCTTGGAGGCGATGGTGTTGGGGACATACGAGATCAGTGACGGCGCGATGTTGTTGGAATTCCGACCTTGCGAACTGGCGCATGTCCTTCCTTGCGCCCGCGTCGGGTATGTGGCATGTGCTGCGGACAATCTCTCGCCACAAGGCCAACGCGCGCTGCCGCTGGATGAACTGGACGGCCGTTAGCAGCCGTTGTAGAGTGTGCGGAGGTGGTGGGTTGGAAACACGCACGTGGTCCAGGCCCACAGGACTCTTTCCTCGTGCTCGCAGCCGGGAGGGCGGCTTGGCGGCTACTGTGGCATATCTCGGCAGCATTCCCTGGGCCGTGTGTAGCAGACTCGAACTGTGTGGACCGAAGATGCGGACATGTAATAGAACAAGGGAGTGGATGACTGGACTGGATATGCGGCGCTCCACAACAATGCAGGGTGGCGATGTTACCTAGGTAATACTTGATGCGGCCAAATCGAAACCGAGCCCCGCGACGATGACGCAGCCACCAAGCCCACGCATCCTGCATCCGCACTCAACCCGATGGCCACGCGAATCCGCCGCAGACGTCATGGACATTGACGACAGACACGGGCACAATCAAGACGCCGCCAACAGACCCACGGACGTCGGCTTCGAGGCCAACCGGCCGCCCCACGTCGTCGAGGCTCTGCTGCGACAACATGTCTTCCTGAGCACCTTCGAGGCGCCGCATCTGCCATGCGCGCTGTCCTTGCACTTCGTCCCGTCGGCTCTGGACCTCATGCAAGGCGAGCTCGAGGCCTGCCTCAGCCTCGTCGGGAAGACGTCGGGACGCGCCTACGCGACATCAAGCATCGGCTGGAATCCGCGCAAGAAGAGGGAGGAAATGCTCGACGCGGACATGATGTACCTCCTGGTGCGTCAGCGCCCGACCCGCACGGCTGGACAGAGTAGCATGGACGACTGCATCCTCGGCTTCACCTCCTTCATGTTCACCTACGACGACGCGCCGCACCAGGACCGCCAAGTCGTCTACCTGTACGAGATCCATCTCGAGGAGCGGCTGCGCGGACACGGCCTCGGGCGCCACCTCCTCAATGTCGTCGAGACTGCGGCGCGCGCCTGTCGAGTCCACAAGACGATGCTTACCGTCTTCGCCGCGAACAAGCGCGCAAAGGGCTTGTATGAGAGCTTGGGCTACAGCAAGGATGAGGCTAGTCCAGCCGACAGGGTTACAAGGAACAAGGTCATCAAGGCCGACTATGTCATCATGAGCAAGTCCATTGACTGACAAGTGTCATCAGAACACATGTACTTGGCCAGAGTATGTATACAGTAAAACGCATGGAGCATAGGCTGTTATATCTACACTCTATACACAAAAGCCTACTACAACTGTCTGCTATCCTAAAACGCCAGATTGTGCGAATTGAATCGTCATCCCATTAACTTCTTCCACCATGTAAAACGGATCCATTGATTCCTCCTTGTACCTTCTGCTTTCTTCCCACTCGTCTCTTCCTCCTCTTCGCCAACAACGCCGAGGAATACTTCGTCCAGGGTGGTGGGCGAAACAGAGTAGTACTCCAAACCCAACCTGTGACGGTTAGTCTCTAGCAGCTGGATAAGGCCGGGAATACCGCCTAGATCAGATGCTGAAGCATGTGAACATATGGTATTGACTTGGTGGACCTCTGCGTCGGTGATTTTGCCATCTTGCGCGTTACCGAGATGCGCGGGCGACGCGGTTGAATCGGGAGAACGATGCCGTACTCGGAGGGGGGAACGAAGAAGTTCTTTGCGTAGGTAATGAAGAACATCTGCCGAAGCTCTGGTTAGCCGTTGCCGCCCTGTGAAGGTCTAGTCGAGCGTACAAATATGATGGGAGCCCAGAAAGCGCGAACGCTCGTAAAGAACCAGTGGCGGACGAAGACGACGAGCAGTGTCTTCTTGGTGAGAATCCATGTCTGGCTTACCAAGGCGCCTGCCATGGTCGTTTCTACTGCCCGTGGTGGGCGTGCTGAGGGGTGATGTGTTGGATTGAGTAGTTCACCCACACGGTGTGGTGGTCGTGTTTCTTAAACGCAACTAAATAGAAGCCTCTTTCCTCGTATTCGAGAGGCAGAAAGGGTGTCAACAAAGGGCAAGAAGGCTATGTAGACAGGTCGAAAGAGGGTAGTCATGAGTAGCGAGCCCTGCATGGCAAATGCCTTGCCCATGTCTTTCATCCGAACCCAGCGTAGACGACGTCTTCTCCGACGTCTTCGACTACCGCATCCCCCTGTCGATTCCGTTGCGCCACGGTCCATATCGGGCGCTGGCGAGGTGCGAGGCGCACGGCCGCATGGTGTCGTGCCGCCGTCCAAAACTCTACATAGTACCATAGTAAGTGCCCTGCCCAACGGCCCGGCTTACCACACACTCTGCTCCAGGCAGCTGGGGGATCGCCTGTGGCGAGAAGCGCCAAATGTCAAGTTTAGTTCGACGTCAACTGTCGACTACTAGCCGCTAGTCGCTTCCACAAGCCTATGCAAAGATGGCTGGGCGACGATGGCATCCGCCCAGACAAGGCCCAGGCGCCGAGTCGTGATCATCATCGAATGCGTCTCCGGTGCGCCCAGGAATCGCGAAGCCGAAGAATACGACGAGCCTCGCGTGCAGACCTTTGCATCGCCGAGCCTCCTAGGCCCATTTCCCGTCGCATCATCGATTCTGGGCGGGGCGTTGGGGCCATGGTCCAATGAGCTGGCATCAGACGGGCCGACGTGAGTGTCTTCCGCCTTGTAGCCGCTGGGTCAAAGAGAAACAAGAAACGGTCGAGGGCGTTGCGCGTTGGCAAGCATTCCGGAACGTGCAACTGAAAAGCATCCGGCCTTAGTCAGCTCTTGGCGAAGGTCACGTTACAGTCTACTCGTTCAGCATCATTACATTATACGTATAGTATTGGAAACAACTTTTGACTACGACCACCACCACCTTTGACACCTTAGGGGGGGGGGAAATACGTAGTACGAGTCGTCGGCATATGCTAAAGATGATCATGTTGCTGGGAAAGACATGGTTTGGTTTGTTTCGGCTCGAAAACTGGTCTATTCTTTGGACGTCACCGGGGCGATTAATTGCATGGGTAGAAAGAAGCCTTGCAGAGAAACTCGGAGGCGTCTCCCCTGAGCTTGCATGTTTGCATATGTAGTCAGGAAGAAGACGTGGCCGTAACGCCCATAATTGTGTCATGACGACGTTTCTACAGCTCTTTTTACCAGCGTCTACATGTGCGATCAAGCCCAGGGGGACCCAAATACCCATTCACCTCCATTTGAAAACCTCTCTTGTGCATATTCGTCCCAGTCCAAAACTGCCTTCGACTTGCTCACAACTTCCCCACAACAGTACGCCTGAAACATTTCAACAAGTCCCGTGTCGATACGAAGGCATGGCCGCCAACACTGCGTCGTAACAAGCAACTCCGTGTGCGTCCTCGGCGGCGCAGAAAAGAAGGGTATCCCCAGTCGACACGATGCAGTACCTGAGAAGACTGCACAGTGCACGTCGGGAACGCCCTCTGTGCGCGGCATGACGGCATGGAGACCCTGCATCGCCGTGTGGGGGCGCGTCCGCGGCCCTGGAACGCGTCGTCGCCGTCCCATCTTTCTCCCACAACTCCCAGCCATCATCTCTCTTTTTTTGCGCCATTCGAATCTCGACACGACACGCCCTAGAATCACCCGTTGTATCTGCCTGCTCGATCAGCCCCTCGGAGCATCCAGCTTCGCCATGGACTCGGATGACGCTCTTCCCTCTTCACCACCGCTCGCGTGCACCATGGACCTTCCGCCCAACCCCTTCTTTGCGCGGCAATACACCGCGCTTACCACCAAATCAAGCTCACCTCCCCCTGTCTTTTCCAGCGATGACTCCCGTGAATCCGTCGACGTAACCAATTACGAATCCCCGCGCATCCACAAGAACAAACGGAAGGGCGCATGGTGGGACAGGCGCGAATCTACCCACGCCAGTCCAGAGGTGAAGAAGACGAAATTAGCGCGCAATTTCGACTCTGGCATCTACATGCTCAGCGACGCTACCAACAGCTCCGAGGACCTACCCCCACCCCAATACACTTCGCCCTACCACTTGCGGAGCAAGATACCCATCAGGCGCGCCACCAACGCCCAAGACACAGACGAGGTAGAGGTGGACATGGACACCGTCAGCCAGCCCACAGCAGAGCGTGCCTTCAACCAGCAAATGGCCGATGGGATTGCGAAGAACCAGGAGTGGTACGATTTCGATGGCCAAAACCTCGAGGACAGCGACATTAGGCGCATTGGCGACCTCAACAGCGTTATTAGCAATCCCCCCGTCCACGACAACGACCTTCCTACAGCAGGACAGTACCGATCTCTCCTCCCTAACCTCCAAATTCACTTCAGCAAGAACAAGCTCTGTCGTCTCGTTCCGTCTCTGTTCAACCTCGAGCATCTCACTGGTCTCTACTTGCGCCAGAATGAGATTGTGGAGCTTCCCCAACAAATAAGCCGTTTGAGAAAACTTCAAACACTGGACGTTTCCCTCAACAAGCTAAAGTGCCTCCCTTTCGACGTAATCAATCTTCTTTCTCCACATGGCAACATGGCCCGCCTCACTGTCATGGGAAAAGATTTGCTTCAGCCAATGCCTTCTCACAGATTCTCCGTCACCGATTACCAGAAGCAAGAGCAAGGCTCCCTTCATCACATGGACTCGCTGCCACTTGACGAGGTACGAGAAGACGCAAACAACCAACTTGCGCATCTGTACCAGACTCTGGCGACGTGCAAAGACCGCGACCAGGCCGTCTGGCGGATGCGGTATTTCGAGTCTTGGGCCGACGCTTTTGATGGCGGAGATGATGCCCGAGAATGTCAAGTTGAACATGACATTGGATTCTATCCGCATCACCCTTCGTTGCCCCTCGAAGCTATTAGCGATAGCCAAGTTCTAGCCCACTCACCACGGTACATCGCCAGGACACTAGTGTCGTACTATGAGCAGGGTGGCAACCTCCTCAAAGGATCTCCAAGGCTTCCTTGTTCCAACCAAGAGAAATATCCCATCATCATCGAGACCAAACAGGGTACATACGGCGTTCCTTCTTCACCTTGGTTCGCCCCTCCGTCTACAAGCACAGTGCCCTCCCTGGTTACAATGATCTTGCATAGGGAACTTCAATCTGAGAGTGTTGGCAGCATCCGTATGTTCCTCCGTCCAGATTTCCTCCCCGTCGTGGAAGCCATCCTCTCACGAGCAGAAGAGAATGCTGCTAATGGGTATGGTGTGTTCCGCAACTGCCATGCCTGTCACAAGGAGTATGTTGTGGCACGCGCGGCGTGGATTGAGTTCTGGAGTCGGGGAGGCGAATTTCTTCCATTCAAAGTCAGCGTGTGCTCCTGGGGCTGTGTACCTCCAGGCATGGCCAAGAGGCCACAGAGAGAGTTGACATGGTGATACCAGGAGGTAGTCTGTGGAGTTTAAGTAGCAAAGTGACTTGTGCGTAGCCGTTAAAGCACACCCGGCTGCACCATTAGGTGAGCCATGGTCTCACAAGGATAAGATAAAGTCACTTAGGCTGACTTATCACCTTGCAATCTTGACCATAATATGATCATGTATACTGCTATACCTCCCATCCATCATCCATCCCATTCCACTCCACTACCTTGTCCTCGGATAGGTCTCTCTGTCAGATTCGCCCACTCGTAAACCTTTCCTCTAGGCTCCATGAAACAACATTCATTTCGAAGCAACCCATCTGCAGTGTCCGATTGCGCACGCGTCGTCAATACACCGCCGAACAGCTCTACGTCTCAGGGAAACACAGGTCTCGGCAATGATTGCGCTCTCACCTAGCGGACTGGAGCTGAAACAGTTCAATTGGCGGAAGAGGAGGAAGAAATGTCACTGAAAGTAGGATAAACATCTTTGATATTGGGCAACCGTATGTGAGATTGTTGAAGTGTTGAATAGTGGGCAGGGTCTGCTGAAGCATATCGTGGTTTTTACTATCATCCGGTTACCAGTAGAAACTCGGGACTGGTGATCTAGATCGATACCAACAATAACAGGAACAAATAAATCCAAAACTCTTCTACCAGTAGTAATCTTACCTTGAGCCATCGGTTACATTTATTACAAGAATTCGACCAGACAAAGCACATCCAGGCAGAAGAAATTGCTGTTGCCATCAATCGAAATTAGGCCAGGTGCTAGGTAATCCTCACCGAGTTTAGATCGCCCTGTTCGGAGAGTCGCGATAATCATAAAGCGCCGTCTTGGTGGGCAGTCTACACACATCACCACTTTCTACATCTCACACCCCGGATGGATTCGTGCATCTAGGAGAGGGTGACCAGCTAAGATGTCAACGTTTTACCAAGCAAACACCACAAGTAAGAGGAGAGTTGTCGCGCTTCTCGGGACCGCATAGCATATCTTCACACTTCAGGCGTTATATAAATCTAGCTTAAAGCAAATTGTATTATATTAATAAGTTAACGTAGAGCGTAGAGTATTAAAGAACTTTAGTAGTATGTTAAAGGCTTAGAAATTCGTAGTTCTTGTAAGCAAGAAGTATAAGATTAATTTTCTTTTTTTGATTAATTACTATTACGTCTTGTTGTTAGGGCATAGTAAGGTAAAGACAAAACATATAGTCTTAGCAAAAACTAAGTAGTTCGCTAGATTAACTAGCTCACTAGTAGTTTACGTTATTTGTTTTTAAGGTGTCAAAGGTGGTGGTTTGTAAGGGGTGGCTTCAGGCAATAGTACTTGCTTCACACCACAGAAGATAGTGAGAGATAGCTCTAAATAATAACGTGTGTATATTAGCCTCCCCCTCTAGTCTGGCGTCCTAACAGCCTTAACTTAGAACTTCTAAAATCGTGTATAAGGATAGCTTAACAAGGAGCGTGTTCTACGCGCAAGTTATGTGCGCTTAAGACGCGTGTTACCTATAGGTTAGATGCATAGCGAGCTCTATAGATTAAGTTCTGTGGCGTTGTTGTAGTAACCCTTAGATTCTGTTGTTTGTTTCTTAAAAATTTTTAAAGGTGAAGGTAAGAGTATATAGTTGTTGTAGGTAGTTTATGCAAGGTAATGTTTGCTGCAGTAATAAAGAAATTTTCTAGTATATCTTTTGTAGTCCTTATCTTGCTTAACACACTTAACACACAACATTAGCACACTTATTATATACTCTAACACTAAGCTCTAATCTTTATTATAGTCTACTATCTAAATCCTAAGTACATTAAAAAGTCTTACCTACAAGATGCTTAGCTGTATAAGTTTAGCATACTTAAGAAAGCTACTAATCTTATTACTTTGTATGCAACGTGCCTGCGCTGCGTATAAAGTATTGCTAAACAAAAGAAAATTTGTAGTAAAACTAAGCATTATTGTTACAACTATTGTGCTAAGAGCAATTGTAGCAGTTGTACTAAAGTAAGTATTTTTGTTTTATTAACTACGCCTTAGCTAATCTAAATAGGTTCTTAAAGCACTTAATAAGCGTTTAAATTGTCTGTACTAACTTTGCGCTTATTTTAATACTACTGTTGCTAATACTAATATTCTAAGGACTAACCCTACTATTATTGCTGCTAGCGTTAAGCTTGCGCAGTGCTAGCGCTAATTTAACCTTAAGCTTTCTAACTACCGCCGCGTCGCTGCACACACTAGTACTCTTATAAAAGTTCCTACTTAGGTGTTAATAACCTTACTTTAGTACTTAAGCTTAATTTTAGTAAAGCAGCGCTGTATAGCAGCTGCTCTTAAATTAATTACTAGTTATGCAGCTAGGATTGCTAGTCCCGCTAGTAATAATAAGAATAATAATAAGAGCTTAGGCGACAACAACGTACTGCTTCTTAGGCGCAGTCTAGGCGCAGGTGGCGCGCATAACAGTAGTGCTAGAAGTAGTAGAGATAATATTAGTAGTAATAATAAAGTTCGTGCTAGTAGTAAGAAGATTTTTAATAATAAGTAAAAGTAAATTATTTTTATACTTATAGTTTTGTTTGTTTAGATACTTAATTTGCGCCCCTAGTACGCGATAACAATGTTTAGTATATTCTTTTAGCGCACTTAGAATGTAATAATCTTTACTTGTGCTTATATTTCTTAATTAGTTTTTCTATATCCTTAAACTGTAATACTAGAGTCTAAGTATCCTATAATTTGTTATAGCTTTTCTATTACAGCTAATACTCTAGCTAGCTATTCCTAATTTGTTTCTCTAATATCTTTTTAACTTCCTAGATTTCTTTACCTTTAAGGCTAATTTCTAGTGCTTAAGTATTATCTTCTTAACTACTGCGTAATTTCTATTGTTCTAGTAAGAAGACGTAAAAGATATTATAAATATAATAGTAAGGTAGTAGTTATAGTTAGTAAGCCTGCGTTCTAACTGCTCCTTGCACTTAGAATAGTTCTATAAACTTGCTAGAAAGCTTTTTACTAAGTTAGTAGGCTAGGTTAATATTCTTTATACTAAGGTAAACTAAGTCTCTTTAGTAGAAGATCTTTAGTTTGTATTTTTTATTATAGTATTAGCGTTAGTATTCTTATACTACTAAAAAGTATTCTCTTGCTATTGCACGTGCGCTGTATATGCGCTGCACTCTGTTTACAGCGTCTAGTACCTCCCCTTCTAGCCTGCTGTCCTTAGAAGGCAATGTAAGTAATAAATACTTGCTATATACTAAGTAAAAAGGTGTTGTCTTTGTTAATTTATAGATAGAGTTGTTGTACGCGAATTATATAGTTGTTAAAAGTAACACCTAATTATTTTGTTTCTCTAAGGCAAACGTTTTTAGGTATTACTTTATTGTTTAGTTTTAGCGTTTAGTTTACTTATCTGTCTGCAGGTAGAAGGCTATGCTTAGCCTACGCTTTACTTGTAATTAGTAGCATATTTCTGTCTAAAATATAGAGGTAAAAATTAAACCGCAATTAGATATAATACCTTTCTAGACTCTGTATTTTAAAATAATATATTTAAAGTAGAATTCTGCAAACTATTTTACATCCTACATTTTTAATATAAGTATATAGATTACTATCTTTAAAAAGCAGTTAACAATTACAAAAATTGCATTAAACACGCAACCTAAACTATTGTTTTTTACTAGTAGTAGCTCTATTATAAAATTAAAGCTTACTTCCTTAAATATCTTATTAGAAACTAGTAATAGTAATAACTAACTATATTTACTATGTCTTAGAGCCTTACTTCTTTAGTATACTGCATAGGTCTTTACGTAATCCTAAACATTATAGCCTAGCTCTAGCTAGTAATATAGCTTGCTAATAAGCTTATAAGTTCTATATGCGCTAAAATAACCCGCTATACACGTATTATAATTCTATAATAAAATCTTCTGCCTAATAGCTTGTTCTAGTAGAACATAAATTCTACCTTTATATCTTAAGACTTTTTTGTTGTTAACGCGCTACACTTGCGCGCTACTACTATTTTAAGTGTATACTACTTACATAGAGTTTGCAACCTACTATAAAGTAAAAGTATCTCTTTATTATAACTAGCGTAGTTTATCTATTAGAGCTTCTAACTCTACTATTACAGGTTTACTACTAACTAATACTCTAGCTAAAAAGCATAGTACGCATAGTATACACCTTATAGCACTAGCAGTTTAAATACCCTCTGTTCTGTAAATATTAGCTACATGCGTCTTACATACGCCTTTCTAGCTATGCTAAGTTATAAAACTTTCTATTCTACTATACTCTACTTTTACTAAAAGTTTGTTCTATAGTATAAGTAATAGTTAAGTTAACAACAGGTTCTCCTGTTTATAATCTACTCTTCTTAATAGTCTGTCCGCAGGGTTTGTACGCCTTAGGCAGTATTTAACTTTAAAATTAAAAGCTCTTAAATACAGAGCCTAGCGTGCTTAACACTAGTTTAGCTTTTATACAGCACGTAAAGAGCGCAGGTTGTTATAATTAGTTAACACCTAAATAATGTGTTAAGCGCTTTCTAAGTAGTGCTGCTATTTCTTAAAACTTTGTATAATAGCTAAAAGTTTAAAGTTATACACTTTATAGTTTAGCTTAGCGTTTTGTAGTTTTTGTAAGTAAAACGCAATAAGATGCTACTTTTTGTTCTTAAATAATTAAGATAATATGCCTAATATAGCAAAAGTTAAAGCATTTATCTTAACATAAATTATACGTGTATCTTTAAAGTAACGCAAAATAGGCGCATATATAAAGCGTTGCTTTAGCTTTATAAAGGCAGTATGTATATTCTTGTTCTAGTAGAACGCTTGTTTCCCTTTTAAGATATCTATAAGAGGTGCTGTTTCTACAGCGTAGTTCTTAATAAAACGTTAATAAAAATTTATAAATCCTAGAAAGGACTGCAGCTCCTTTATACTAGTAGGTGTAAGCTATTACTTAATAGTAGCAACGCGCGCTAGATCTGCGTAAATGCTGCTTCTTATAATAATAAATTTTAGGAAATAAACTTTATTTAAAGTAAATGTACACTTTTTAAAATTTACGTATAACTTTGCTTTTTGTAAAGAGTTAAGTACAGCGCGTACAGCACGCTAGTGTAGCACAATGTTGTTATTGTAAGTGTAGATAAAGATATTATCTAGATAAACTACGCAGATGTAATCTAAGTGCTTTCTTAAAGCTTTATTAATATAGGCTTAAAAACTTGCTAAGGCATTTGTAAGCCTAAAAAGTATAACAAGATATTTAAAATGTCTGTATTATGTTCTAAAAGCAGTCTTCTACTTATCTCCTGCCTTAATCCTTAAATAATAGTAGGCGTCTTTAAAATCTAAGGTAGTGTAGTAGCATACGCCTAATAGGCGGTCTAGTGTCTCTTTAATTAAAGAAAGTAGGCAACAATCTTTTATTATAATAGCGTTAAGACCTTAATAATTTACGCAAAGGCAAAAAGTTCTATCTTTCTTTAATATAAATAGTATTAGTGCGCTTATAAAGCTAGTGCTATAGCAAATTTATTTCTTCTGCAGTGCTTCTTTAATGTATTCGCAAAGTACTTAAAGCTTACAAGAAAAAAGAGTATAAAAAGGCTTATAAGAGAGTTTTTTGCCTTATTAAATAAAAATTACGTAATCTAAGTTTTTTAGCTATAAGAGGGTTTTAGCAGCTTTGTTGTTAAAGACATTAGCATAATTTTGCAACGTATTAAGTATACGCTGCACTTGCGCTATAGATACGTTTAGCACGTGTACTTTAGGCTTAATGCTTACACCGTTACTTTAAAGTACTCCTAGAAAGTAAGTTCTTAAATTTATAAGTTTTGCGTCCTTTAGGAATGCCTTAGTAGCTACTAAGTTAATATTTGCCTTTATATATCCCTAACGCTACTTCTAGCTTCTGCAGTTAATATAGATACCCTCTTAACTTAAGAAAAGATTACTAAGTAGTAGTAGTACGCTTTCTTTGTCTACTTTGTACGCAGTAACCTTTGTAATATGCTCTACGCTATTATTGTTTATTAAGCGCAGCTAAAGCTTATATGCTGCGTATGTGTTCTACCTTTAAAGTCTAATCTAACTTAGGCAAAAAAGTTCTACATTTTAAATAAGTTTTAGATCTATCTCTACAGCTATTTTTTAACTAATAAAGCTAATATCTACTTATAGGTCTAAAATAACTTAAAGTTCTTTCTCTACTTTAGTTACTAAACGTAAGTAACACACGCGCTATATCTCTAGTAAAATATTTATTAGTACGCGCCTTACTAACTCTAAGTTTGCAGCAAGGCTTAACCTTTTTTTATTTAGTTTATATTAACTAGGACCTTATTAAGGTTGCTGCTTTAGTACTTATTAATGTAGTGTCCTTTCTTCTAGCACTTAAAGTATATAACATTATTACTATTCTTACGCTTCTTATGTGCGTCTAATATAGTAGCTAAAAGGGAGTATTCCTTTCTTTTCTTTATAAAAGTACTCTAGTAGAGTAGATTATGCGTAATAAGTGCTCTGCGCAAATTCTGTTTAAGTGTAGAGCTAAGCATAATAAAGTCTTCTTTAGTTGTAGAAATCTAATAGTAGTTAGTAATTGCGCGCTGTAGTTTAGGCCTTAGTTTCGCAAATAAGTGCTAGACCCTTTATACCTTAGTATATGTTAGGAGTTAATCTTTAAAAACATTAAAATAAGTTATAAATAATTAGACAGTCTAGTCCTTCTGCTGCATAGCATGCGCATGCACAGTTGCTGCTTTAAGGCTACAGTTAATAAGGTCTAAAAGCAAGTTAAGTATATATTACTTAAAGTAGTCCTAAGTTAGCACTTCTCCCTTTGCTTTAAAAGAACGCTTATAGTAAGCATACTAAAGCTTTTAAAAGTCTACTCTAAAATACTACATTACCTAAATTACTTTATTATTATTCCTTTTAAATTTTTATAGCAGTAGCCGAAACGCTACTTTGCAAAAACAGGTAAACTTATAATGTTTTTTAAGAGTTTTGCCTTAGTATTTAGCTAGGTCTTTAGGTTTTAACGCGCGTCGCGCATGCGTAGTAGGTGTTGCTTTAGGTGTGTTCTGCGCGTAAGATAATGTAGTTAGTAGTGTTAGTATATTTAGGATTCCTCCCTGTTTAACCCCTTCTAGTTATGCTACTTTTTCTTCTAACTTCTGTAATTATTGCAAAAATTAAAGTTTATTGCGTTACTTCTTTGCAGCGTTAATACGCTCCTTAAGCGTTGCAGGTGCGCTTTAGGTGCGCTTCCTAGGCTTCTTAGGTGTAGCAGGCCTTAATAGAGTTTAAGAGGGATTGGAGAGTTTAGATGCAGCAGGGCTTTAGCTTCTTTAATTGCCTTAAGTGTTAGATCGCGTTAAGGGAGCTATCTCTAGACTATCGGCCTGTAGGAGGAGGTATTATTCTGTAAGGGGTAGCTTTAGGCAATAGTACTTGCTTTATACCACAGAAGATAGTAAGAGATAGCTCCAAATAATAACGTGTGTATATTTCAAGCAATAATACCTGCAGGTATCCTCGCAGGTAAGGAGCCCCTTATAAGCACAATTGCAGGTGGGCAAGCTAACGATAATCTAGCCAACACGCTACCATCCGTGACATGGTTGTTGTTATAGTCAAAATAGGGTTTCCAAAAAAGTGAAAAGCGACTACCCTCTACAAACTAATCGCAAAAGTTAGAAAAAGATTTTGTAGGTAGCTATTGATATTACATTTTTCTAAAATAATAATTAATAAATATAGTACTAATGTTTAAGTATAAAAAACTTATATTTCTGTAGTAAAAGTAGCTTATATGCCAACACTGCTTACATAGCGCACAGGAACGATAAGATCTAACTTTAGGGTCTAATTTTATGTAACATGTAGATAGGCCACATACAACTACGTGCTTGCAAGCGGTCCTAATCTGCGTCCAGTTTTATACATTCTGCTCCACCTGCAATGCAGACAATACGAAGAGACTTGCATGTCGTATATTGTAGATATATTTTACAAGATTTAATTTCTACATAGGGGGCGTGCATGCGCATGTGCTAAGAAAGCATCTGGTAATGTCTTTTACTTGGCATTGACCGTCTGTCTATTAATTAGCATCTAGAATCCGTCTTGTAGTTTAGTTGAGGTTCAGACTGACTTATGCAGTTTAGAAGACAAGAAGGACCAAGTTTAGTTTGATCGACGCAATAGCAACAATCGCTGTCCTTCGTACATGCTCCTACATCATGATTAGTATTAAGGCAAAGCGAAACCAACGTTATACGTCACGTACCACCTAGTCCCTTTCTGGCTAGGGCCGGAAGGATAAGAGCGGCCCAAACCCAATTAAAAGCAAGCATAGTTAGAGCGTATATGCTAATATAGACGACAGGTAGAGCAAATAATAAGTAATTGCAATTTACTTTATTTTTAAGGTGTCAAAGGCGGTGGTTGTTGTTGTAGTCAAAATGGGGTTTCCAAAAAAAGTGAAAAGCAGCTACCCTCTA
>WBOK01000781.1:0-10455 GCA_009289805.1 Alternaria gansuensis
GTTGTTCGTGTTGTCGAACTACCTCGTCGTCCTGAGCCTGACGGACCTTCCTAGGCGACCAGAAAACAGCACCACCGTAGTACTCCTAAGGATTATTGAGTTGGAGAGTATAGCTCTTCTTTTGGTGTCTCTTTTTAACTAAAAGAGCTTCTTTTAAGCCTTGTATCTCTCCACAGAAGATACTATTTTGAGCTAAGATATAGTAGAGACTTCGACGAAGCTTTTTTGCCTCCTTACTACTCTAATCTTGCACCAAACAGCGTATAAGAGTCTCTATTTTGAGCCAATCGTCTCCACTAAGTACAGAAGCTAAGAATTTATCTAAACTAGAGGCCTCTTTGCGGAATCTTTGAAGGATAACCTCAGGATTAGGTGGGTAGACTCCAGTTACCTGGAAAGACTTTTCTATAATTATAGTTCTTGTAGCTCTATTCCCTTTAAAGTCTTAAAATTAACTAAAAACTAAGCATATTGCTCTGATTCCTTAGAGAACTTCTAGCAAAGTAATCTAGTTTACCTTACCAGCACTAGTGCATTTACATTCCTAATTATATAGTTAATAAACTTCTCTAGGTCTTCTTTAGGTTTAAGAGGAGGCTTTTAATTATTAGCTTTTAAATACTTAAACAATGCATTTATAACAACATTCTTTTTTCCTAGTATATACTTAATATTAAAATCCTATAAGAGGATAGTTAATATCTATCTATTTCAAACTAATCCTAGATTGTTAGTTAATAAACAATTTAACTAAGCAATAAGAGTTGCAGTATTAGTTTTTATAGTAAAGTAAACTTTATAAAGATAAGTTTAAAACTTCTTAAAAGCTTATAGTACAGCTTTATATTTTAACTTAGTTAAGTGCTATTGCCTTTCTTAAACAGACTATAGTATACTTTTAAACTATATTAGGTGTTGTTTGTTATTTTTTTTAAGCTGCTCTATATAAGCGCCTGCACCGTCTTAACTAGTATTAGTTATTAGAAATATTTTGCAGTCTTTTATGATAGTGTAGTCTAAGTTAGCAAGCGCTAGTGCATTGCATATAGCTTATTTTAAAGTGTACATCGCCGCGTTTTATATATTTTTTTATTTAAAAGAAGTGTCGTCTTGTAAGAGTGTAAATAGAGGTTTAGCAATTTTAGTAAAGTCTTTTACCTATATACAATAGTAGACATAAATACCTATAAATAATTATACTTCTCTCTTATTCTTTTATAGTAGCTAGTTTATAATTTTCTTAACTTTCCTCTAGTTAGGATAGCGACCTTAAGAACTAACTTTATAGCCTACTACATTAAGTCTTTTTATAAGAAAGTAACACTTCTTTCCTAAAATAGTGCCTCTAGCTTATTTAATATTAGCTAGCACCCTATCTAGTTACATAATATACTTAAGAATATAACGTTATACCTCTAGCATTAACTCTTCTTTACTGTAGTTAGTCCTAGGACCTCTACATGTAATGTTGTTAATAAAAAGCATTATATTAGGCTAGTAGTCTCTTAGGATCTTTATTATAACTTGTTAAAATGCTGCTACTAAGTTAGTAGCGCCTATAACTATTGTGCATAAGCGTATAAGTCCTATAGGCGTTTAAAATACTGTTATATCTCTGCTTTCTAGATGTAGTGTAATCTAGTTATATTCTAAGAATAAGTCTATAAGTAAAATAATCTTGCATTTTACAAATTTCTTAGAGAACTTATCTACTATTAGTAGTAAGTTTATATCTTGTATTATAACTGCATTTATTTTTTATGTATTGCTAATCTATTAAACGCCTTTATTTTTCTTTAGTACTAGGTGCTATAAGTTGCAATACTAACTATTACATCATTCTTATATTCCTTAGTTTAGGCAGGCATTGACTATATCTACTACCTACAATTCTAATGCCTTTAGAATAGCAAAGCCTTACACTTACTAAGCTTTGTGTAGTATTATTTGTATCTTGTATAGTAGGCATACATTAAAATAGATTCTTTCTAATTTCTTAAATTGCTATAAAAGAGCCCCTTCTCTATTATAAAGTATATATAGAAATATCTCCTTTTCCTTAAGGTAAAGATAATCTCCTACATGCAGCTTATTAATTTATTTTTTAGTAAGCCTTGTCTCTTGTAGAAAAGCAGCATATCTTAGCTTAAACAAATTATTATATAGCCTAGTATTAGAATTACAGATGCTTCTTTAAAAGAGCTATTGTTTCTTAGCTCTCTTCTTTTAGTTTTCTTGTCTAAATTCTATTAGCATCTTTTGCTAAAGAATATTAACAAGTTAAACTTTCTTATTTACAGTTTTGTACATAGTGTAAAAATTATATTATTGTTAAAAGTTATTAAGCAGTCTTTCTTACAATTATTGTTAGTTAAGCTTATATATAATTAAAAATTTACTAAGACTATAGTTTTTTATAAAGTCTTTTAATATATAACTACGTGTATAAATACCTAGTTTATCTAAACTATCTAATTATGCTTATTATTATTTGTGTACAGCATGTTAAAATCGCTAAATCTAACTATAGGATCTAACTATACAGCTTTCTATATATATTTTACTATAGCTGCTTACAGCTTGCTGTTTATTGTGTTAGTAATTATATGTATTTATATATTACTTGCTATTTCTCTGTCTAAATTATTGTTAGAGGCTTTATTGCTAATTGTCTACGTAAAGTAACTTAGTAATAAATTAGATACAACAAATACTGCGTTCTTAGTACTATCTTTAAAAAGAATTTAGCACGTAATTTATCTAAACGCGTTATACTGTATTGCTATCCTTACGCACGCACACTAAGGTCCTCCTAAAATTGCAAATTTAGTAACATTAGCAATAATCCTAAAAGTAGTTTTAATAGTAACTGTCTCTATTTATATAAGTATATTAAATGCTGTCTTAACAAACAGATTATAAGTTCTATTAGCCCAAGTAACACTAAAGGATAGCTGCCTAAGTCTTTATTCTATTATTTTATACAGTATCTTGAATGCTTGTGTAGCACTAAGTCTTAAAATATTTATTTATACTCTAGTGTTAATTAAGCACTTTAAAGAATTGCTGTTAATAATAACTTAGCATTCTAGTAAGTCTATTTAAGCAAGAACTTGTCTATTTCTTTATTAAACTTTGCGTACTTCCTTAGTAAGTACGTTATCTAACTTCTTAATCTAAGAATTACCTTTTCTATACACTTTATGTTAAGTTTAAGTATTTAATTAATATACACTTATTATATTGCAACTTATACTTATAATAGTTAGTGCAATAAATAAAGTTTTATTAGTAAAGTGTTCTTAGCTTATGCGCTAATTTAGCTAATTAGCAGTTAGAACAAATTCTAAGTGCGCTAAATTACACTTAAATTCTATAATTTCTTTACTAGTTATAACGTTAAGCGTTTCTAAGCTATCCGCAACACTAACTTTATTATCTAGAAAATTGCGTAGCTGTTTCTAAATGTTATCTTACTTTATAAGGTTAGACACAGTAACCTCTTGTACTTTCTATCTAAGTAGAGTAGTTGTAATGCAGTTTAGCTAACCTTATATTAATTCTTTTAACTTTAAATTAGAAAGCGCATCTATAAATTTTACAGCCCTTTTTTTGCGTCCTTGCTATAAGTACTTTAAATTAGCTAATATATTATTATCTTGTTAAGACAGCTGCGGTAGCCTAATAATTAAAAATAGTGTATTATAAGGTTAACTTACAAAAAGTATTTTACTTTATGTTTCCTTTTATAGAAACTGCATATTTATAGGCTGCAAGTTAGGGATTAAAGCATTACTATAAATTGTTTAATTACTTTTTAAGGTGCTTATATTCTTGCTTAGCCTTTCTTGTTTCTTTATCCTTCTATCCTAGACACAATTAATATTCTAGTAAAGAGAGAGACTTTTTCTTTTTAAGCGCGTAGCAGCATTTAACTTAAAAATATTATGCAAAGCGTTCTATCTGCCTCTTAGTATTATATTAGCAGTCTTAATATTATTAAGCCTATTAACATATTTATTTGTAGTTAAATTATATAGTTATTTCTAAAACTATTAGAACTGCTAGAGAATATTATTGTAGTAACTTTAGTCTATTAAACTAGTTGCTACGTTTATAGAACTAGAAGCTTTACTCCTATACTTTAATCTTAGCTAAGAGTCTCTACTTGTAAACTTCTTAGGTATTATACTAAAGGCAAGTTAATTAAGTACATTATTAGTAACATTATAGAATTCTTAAATCTTTGCCTTTAACTATAACAAAACTTAAGTTAATAGTAGCTATTTTAGGATTTTGCCTAGACGTTTATGTAGTAGCCTAAAGTAGTAAGTTTTTTTTTTTAGCTGCTATATTCTAGTTAAAACTAACCTATCCTATCTGTTTTAGGGCGTAGTATAGTTTATAATTCTTAAGCATGTGTTCGACAACATTACATATATAGTAAAAAGTATTTATTTCTACGTTATTTAAGTATACAGTACTTGTCTTATTTAAAAACTTTAATCTTATATTAGTAACAAAGAAACTATTATTCTTTTCGCTTAGAAGTTTAGTATTTATTACTTGTGTAATAAAGTACGCGTAGTTAGCAGGTTTCTCTAAAAGTTTCTTAATTATAAAATAAGCTATAAGTATGTTAATAGTAAATAATCTAAGCTTTAGATTGCCTAAAAACTTAATAAGGTCTTTTACTTCTAGATTAACTTTTGCTAGTGTACTTACTTTCTTGTGTACTTTACTAATCTTAACTGCTACTTCTTTTACTTTCTTTAGAATAAAGGTTGTACGCTAGTTAGATAATATAATTTAGCATATTTCTATATTTACGCCTTTTTGTTCTAGCTAATAAATCTTATTTAGACTAGTTATCTTCTTGTAGTAAAATTTAAGAAAGGAATAGATTAAATCTAGTTTCTACGTATTTTAATTATTACTATTAAGGGTAGTAGGCATGTAGTACATAACTGCCTCTTTATCTAATTATAGTAAACTTTAAAAGAAGAAAATACTTTTTTCTTTTTAAGGGATTTGCTTGTTCTTAATACATGCATTAGTAATAGAAGTAAAATAAGTATAGTACTTTACTAGCCCTAGCTAATTTTGTACAAATTTATAAATATAAGCTTAAAAGTAAAAGTATTTGCTTATTTTAACAGCAGTATTTTTATCTTTCTACTACTCTTTTATATTTGTTTATAACTTAGACTAATCTTTTTCTACATAACTAGGTAAAGGTTTTAAGATATAAAAAAGTAATTAATCTTTATTAAAGAAATAGTTTAGTAAAATAAAAACTTGCATAGTATTATAAATACCTTTATTATTAGCTTATCTATTAAAGTCTTCTAGGAATTTAGTAATATCTTTTCTAGTAAAGACTAGAGTACTATGTTTTAGTTAAACTATAAACAACACTAAGTTGTGCGTAAATAAAGCTATAGTATTAATAACTAAGCTTAATAGTATTAATAGTAACTTAGAACTAGTAGTTGTAGGCCTAGTAAAAGAAAGTGTTTTGCCTTCTTATTCTTAACTTAACTTCTAATCTTTCTTTAATATTTATAGTATTATAAAACTTGTAAGAGTTTTTTGTTTAGACAGTTAACAGTAGTTAGTTGTTAATCTAGTAGACAAGGTTTAGGTCTTAAAAAAACAAGCTATTTATTTTTAAAATTTTTATAGTAAGTGCTTAATTAAAAGTAGTTGTATAAATTCTTGCCTCTTTAGTACTTTAATTTTTACTAAGTAGGCTCTAATTTATACTTATGCTATTTTAATTGTTAGTAACATCTTTATTTTGCTAGATAAATACTTTAAATTAGCGTTTTAGACATATTTAGTTGTAAGCTTTTAGTCCTATCTTAATTTTTGCTAAATAAAACTTTTGCTTCTTATTATTAACGCATGTAAGCTTATCTCTATTTTGCTAGACAGGTTGCTACCTTTATTTTGCTAGGTAGACTTTAGATTAGCATTTAAACATATATAAAACTGCCTCTATTTTACTAAACAGTTTACTACCTCTATTTTGCTAGACAAACTTTAAATTAGCATTTTATAACGCATTTAGTAGTTGTATTAGTAGAGTTTACTGCTATTCTCTATTGTTAGGGCTAACTTAGGTAACAAAGTCCTTAACGTAGTCTATAGTAAAGAATAGTGCTAACCCCCTAAAAGTATATCTATTAGTAATTCTAAGAATTCTAATATCCTTAAAACTCTTCTAAATTCTAGTCTTATATAAGATTATTATTTTGTTCTTATAATAATTATGCACTAGTTCCTTTATGTACTAAGTAGTAAAGTATGTCTTTATAGGCTTTGCTATTTATGTAGGTGTTAGAGTGTACAAAGACATACTGCTACAAAGGCAAGAGATTACTAGTAGCTAGATTATATAAGAACAAGGCTAGCAAGATAATAATCTTATTATAAGTTAAGTATAAAGACTATAAGTAGAAGAAGAAGCCTATTCTATAGTACATTGCAGGAGCTGAGCTGTGGAGTGGACAAATAATGAATGGTGTCCCTTTCCGTGGGATACTGAATAAGTTATATACCTTAGGATCAGGTGGTTGAGCACTAACCTAGTGTGCAGTCGGGTATCACCCTATGCACCGGCACACTACTTAAAATAATAAAATCTGGAGGAAATAACTATAAAAAATTGATTACAATATATCTTAAAGCCTGCAGCGTAGGAGCTAGCGCGCTAAATAGAGTAAAAGAGTCGCTCTACCTCTTCTACTAGAAGGAAAATTTTCTTTAAATAGCTTAGACTACATGCTAAAGCATCTAGAGCTAATAGAAGTTAAAAAGCTTATTAAAGCCTAAATCTACTAAAATAAAATAACAATAATAAAAAACTCTAAAAAACAATTTGCTTTAAGAGACTTAAGAAAAATAAATAAGAAATGAATAGAGATAAAGAACAACAATATAATAGTAGAGAACAGCTAGACTACTACGCTACGTCTAGAAAGGTAACTCTAGAGGTGGAACTATAAAGGCCTACTTATAATTAAACTAAAAGTAACTTCTCTTCTTTTATTAGAGCTATTACTTTAATTCTTAATCAGAAATGTAATACTAAAAGCCTTTTCAGTTCAAAAGACGCTTAAAAATGCTAAAAACTTAGTACTTTGAGCTATTAATTTAGCTAAAAACAACTCTACTTAGTGAATAAGCCTACTAAACCTAGTAAAGGTCTTTAAAAACTATATAGAGAAAAGTAAACTAATTAAGAAAAATACGACTATCTTAGTAAACTATATATTAAGCATTTTTAACGTCTTAAAAGAGCTTAGAGAGAAAATTGGACAAATTAGTATAAAAAAACTAACAACAAACACGCCTACTTAAAACACGCCTATATGAAATACGCCTATTTAAGCCTTCTACACTACTATATTAGGTATTAACAAAGATTAACTATAGATAAATATATAGGCTTCGGCCTTTTAAGACAACCTTTTAATGTGATTATAAATTTTGTAGACACCATTTTAGTAAAAAAAGATTTCTTGCTAACAAAAGGTATCTAGGCTTATGCCCCTTTATTTAGCATTGCTAGCACGCAATTAGTGTGTTGCATGTTTAAATAGAAACGAAAATGCGCAAAATCCCTTTAACTTACTATCTTAACTAATAACTCTTTACTAATAACCACAACTTCTGTTATCTTTGTTGCTATCCTAGCAGTGTTGCAGTCGCGGCGTTTCTAGCGCCTATACTTAGATTTAAATACACAATAATAGCGTTACTATTTTAGTATAGCTTTTCTATCTCTAGAGACAACTTACAAAATTCTTTTGCTTATTAGTTTATTTTAGCTACTTAATAGCTGTTTTAACACGCTCTTGCTTTTTATAAAGCTACTATAAGGTTTTTTTACTAAAGTTGTATTTGCGTAGGAGGAGATTAGCAGAATAATATACTATTACTACACCTTAACTATTAACATGCGCAATATATTTAATAAACTTACTACTAAATAAGCCTTATATAACTTTTATTATAACCTTAACATTTGTAATACTAAACGCAATAATAAAGTGTTAATTAATAATAGAATTTAACTTCTGCGTCTACTTAATTACTGTAGAAGCTACTACTAACAGCTCTTCTTTAACTAACTAAGAAGGCTGCTTAACAAAAGTAAACGCAGGCTTTATAACTTACTACTATAGCTTTTTATATAGTAGCTTAGTAAAGTCTAACTTTACTTAATATAAGCTATTAGTTTTTATATTTAATAAAGAAAAAAATAGTCTAAGTATTATATAATTTGTATACAAGTTGTTTGTATATAGTACTATATAATATAAGAAATTCTAAAAGTAAAAAGTAGCAAGTAAGAAGCTTTTATAAAGTATTACAGGCTCCTGCTGCAGTAACGTATGTATCTTTACTTTTTTTTACCTCCTCTACCTCTATCGCAATCTTATTGCTAGCCATAGGCTAGCAATTAATGTTAAACACGTTTTAATTAGTGTTGTTTTTTAGTACCTACAGCAAATTTTTTAACCTTAATTTTGCTTAGTAGTCTAAGCTTCTCTACTCTAAGCGCTTAGCGCGTAGACCTTATCTACTTACTATTTAAATTTTGTTAACTATACATAATCTTTTTTCAACTTTTGCGACTATTTAGTAGAGGGCAGCTGCTTTTTACTTTTTTAGGGTACCCATTTTAACTACAACAACAACCACCACCTTTAATACCTTAAAAAATAAATTACTAGGCTTATTTTCTAGCTTATTATTAGCTAGTCGTCTCTGTTCTTCTTGAGATTTAGAGACATTGCCGAGGTCTTTAATTTCAATGTCTAAAATCTTTGAAAGATTCTGAAATAATTAAGTTATTATCTACTTATCTTCTCTAAATATAAGCAGATCGTAAATATAGGTTGCTGCTATAATATTTTAGCCTTGTAGCCTAGCTAGCACTTTCTGTAATTGTCTGAAAACTTTGCTAGTAAGCTTATTTTTAAAGCAATTCTTGTTGCTGATAGCTTTACTAGTCTTAATATTTAATACGATGCTATAGCTATTGTTACCCAGCCTATTTAAGCTTGTTTTACTAATATAGCCTTAACATCTGTGCAGAAGAGTATCTTAATCTTTTTAATCTTTTTAATTTTTTTTAATTTTTTGAATCTCTTTATTCTATCCTTTTTAACTTACCAATTTCTTCTAATGTATAAATTTCTGCACAGCTTTAATTACTTTTCATACTGCTAGTTGCAGTAAATATTACAGTATTTCCAATGTACTGCCCCTTAGCTAATATTTTACTAGATTAAAAGATTAGGCTATTAGCCTTAGTAAACTGAAATTCAGCTCTTATCTAAATTAATGAATAAAGACTAAGTATATTAACTTTTAAGTCTAGTACTAGGAGTAGGTCCTTTCGCCTTACTGTTGTATTTGTGCTAGTAAAGGTTATAAGTACGTCTCCTTTTGCTATTACTAGAAGTATAGCTTTATTCCCCTATTTAATATAGATGTTGCTTACACTATAAAGGTTTTAAAATAAATCCTTATTATAGCATGAATATGCACTTGCTCTACTGTCTAGTATCTACTTAATAAATTCTGTAGATCTAGTAGTATTAATATCAGCAATCTTCTAAATTACTAATACTATAGTTTAAAGAGTTTGTTCAGAATTATCTAGTATATTATATATCTAATTTACTCAATTTTGCTAATTGAATTAATTGGTTAGAGCTTTGCTAAGATATTTTATCTAGCATTTCTTTTCTAAGTGTCTTAGTTTTTTGCAGTAATTGCAGATTACTTTTAAACCCTTTTTGCTGTTTAATTTTTAAGTTAATAAGGACATTTTAACGTCCTAAGACTTATAAGCTTAAGGAGCTAGTAAGCTATTATAGCTCTTCAATCAATATAGCCTCTCCAATCTATTTTAATTATGCTTATAATTGTAGCCCTTTTAATTAGAGCTATTCTTTAAGGCTTTTAGACGTCTAGATATGTCTAATATTTAGCTACACATTACATCTGAATTACTTGTTTCATTTAATCTAAAGCTTTGAGTAATTGCAGTAACGAAGTAGTTAGATTCTAAACTTAAATTCTTAAGTATTAAGGCTACAACAAATCTAGTGGGCAATTTAAAATGTTTAGTCTCTAGGCTTAAAACTAGCCTATTGGCCTTCTAAAGATAAGTTTCTATATTATTCTAACAATAATATAGTGTCGTATTAATAAGATCTCTACAAATCAAAAAATCAGAACTAAATCCCTTTTATAAATACAATTTCTTTAGGTAATTTTAGAGAAAACAAGAATTAACAATATCTTTTAACTGTAATAGAGGTCCATCTTCAAGGCTAAGACGTAATATTAATACCGTGTCCGTGCGCGTTTTGAGCCAGTTCATGTTTTGAGCCACCCCACCAAACTGAGATTTTAGAAAAATGAGGCTGTAGA